>JAPSGF010000013.1:5666356-5850137 GCA_035772895.1 Perdix hodgsoniae
AGAAGAGAAGAGAAGAGAAGAGAAGAGAAGAGAAGAGAAGAGAAGAGAAGAGAAGAGAAGAGAAGAGAAGAGAAGAGAAGAGAAGAGAAGAGAAGAGAAGAGAAGAGAAGAGAAGAAAAGAAAAGAAAAAGAGAGAGAAAGAATAAAACAAACCATTACACCTCCAGACTGACCTGGTAGTGAAGTCATACAGATGTTCTCGTCCAGAAATTCTTCCTACTGTCTTGCTTCCCTGTCCTCACCAGAGGTTATGTTCATGTAGTATCAGACCACCTGGAAGAAAAAAAAGTTGCAAAATTTCTTCATGAATTCATATCTAATATGACATTTTGATTTCAGTAGAACAGATACATAAATGCTAAAACATCATGGTGCTATTCAAACCGCTTACAGGTGAGAAACGCAACAGAATGTACACCTCACCAAATACATTACCAAATACATTCACCCTTAAAGATGTGAAGATGCAAGCAAAGCTGTAGCCTATTGTGATGTTCCATACCTTATACAAATGATCCCATTAAACTTTAAATACTGACACACGGGCACAGACACTGATGTTTCCCCAAACCGGTAAGGGAAAAGTTGTTAAGACGGCCTGATAATATGTATATTTCTCAATTCATGTCTTATTGCTTTAAAAGTGGAATAATACAGCCCCCTAGCTGTTTGCAGAGGCAGTTCATGCTAACGGGAGAGGTGATTCATGCCTCTACAGCAAAGTAGTGTGCTAAATTCCATAGCACAAGAAAATACAGCAGTCAGCAAAGAAACCTGATTTAGAGAAGCGAGGAAAAATATAAAAGATACATAAATACAAGATGTTATATGTGAAGTGTTATTAATTCAAGCTTATAGAATCTAAAGCAATGCAGTTTGGATACTGGTACACCACTGTCTGAAACTTCAGGTACGATCATACTCTTCTTCATACTCAGCTTCAGCCTTTAACACCCCATGGCCCCCCATTAGCAGCTGTGATTCAGCCCATGTCATCACTTAGCTTGTTCACTGGCAGCAACCTTTCTTTTGTCTTCTTCAACTTCCATGATTACCAGCAATGCAGTCTTGTGGAAACCATGCAGTTCTGAGCTACAGGACACAAACCCCACCTTACACCTATGTAAAAAATGAGAATGTTCCTATCTTCCATTTGTGTACGGCTTCACTTACATTTAGGTTTAATTTTCTGCTCCCATGTGCTTAACTGGAAGTGCTAAAATGCCTATGTACAAAACAAGGTGCAAAAAGTGGTAGGAATCTCTTTTCAGATGTGCACAGCTCTAGCTAGTGACGGGTATTCAGCTTCATGGTTTATGCTATACCGCATATGCACATATTTACACAGCACATAATATTAAATCCCAGAGGAAGATTTTTCTTTCACTTTCTGTACAGATCTTATTCTAAACTGCAGGACCAAATCTGCCCTGACTTGTGCCCTGTGTAGGGAAGTTAAAAATGATACATGGAGGTTAAAAGTCATTTTAGAATTTGGTAGCCAAAGGCAAAATTATCATCTTTGATTTTCGCAACTGTATTTTCTCCACATTTGCTAGACTAGTCCTGATGAGTAAAATTAACTTTTCTCCTGATGGCAAATATCACTGAAACTGTAATTTTCCTGGAGATTTCTGAAAAGGTTAGCAACTCCATCAGTGTTAATCTTTAAAATCTGTTTTTTTTCTGTCTTCCTCTGAGGTGAGAAATTCAGAGGAGAAAAAGTCTCAAGAGATTTATATTTGAGGTGAAAGGAGATCAAGAAAAAATGAAAGTGGAAGAAAATAGTGTTGTAAATGCCTTGAGAATTTGTCCTACAGAAAAAGCAAAAGTAACTATTTTTAGGTATCTGCCATCAGTAGCATGTGGCAGTATCTCTATTAAAGATACAGTGACACTCAGAGGTTTGGATCTTTTTTTATTATTATTATTTTTTGTCCATGTTTTTCTTATTTTAAAAAAATTCTGAACAAGTCTGCAAACACTTCAGGAAAAACAAATGCAAAACAATTTAAACGTAGATGTTTAGTCATAAAAACTATTCAATAAATAAGAAGGTGGAAAGACTACATGTTTCTTGACTCCCTAATTAACACGTGTTTTTGTTTGCAATTTTATAGTTTAGGAAGAACCTTATGACTGGCAAATGAGATAATTCTCCTGTAATCCAGTTGATGATCAGCTGGAAACACACCGGTGAAAATCAAGACCTGTTTGTTCTATTAAGATACCAGATAATCCCATTACTTGCCTTCTTTGCCAATGTTTCTGTGAAATTCAGAAAAGTAGCCACAGAGCACTGTACACACCATAGCAGTAAACACATAAGGCCAGCCTGAAAAGTGAATCTGAAAGCTGGAGGCACAACTGATTTTTCTTCAAGTGTTCATTACAACAGCCTCTGCTGTTAACGAAATTTGGCTGCTTCAATCATGTGATGCACAGTACTTCTTTGCCAATTGTTTGTCACCTAAAATAATTGGAAAGTGTGTTTTTTTATTCATTAATATATGCCTTATGATCTTAAAGATACTGTAAATAGGAATTGTGATCGCTGTGCACAGGTTGTATGTAACCACAAAAACGATGTTACTTCCCGTGATATTTTGAATTTGTACTTTATTCAGATCTTCAATAAAAGCACTGTTAATATTTCATGTATCAAAGTAATACTATTTCTAAAATAGCCAAACTATTATTTCTAAAATATCAAATAGTATTTGACATTTGTCCTTTTGACAACTGTTCAAACCACTTACATTCAATTCTAAACAGACTGAATTAAAGTGGTATGCCAAACAGTGTACAAATTACACAGAATTCAAAGTTATTGATTTCTGACAGTGTCTAAAGGTATTAAGCAATAATTTTTCAGCTATCTGAAATAGCTCACTTCAGCGTAGAGACAGTATATTGAAGGGAAGTTGAACATGTTTTGACTGACCAGTCAATATTCATTTAACACTGAGGTTTAGAACTTTGAAAAATTAAAAAAATGTTTCCCTTTTTGAAATGATCTTTTAGCCCATGGCATGATATGATGGTATGTAATCCCCATAGGTAAATAATGCAGTTATTCCACTGGAAAACAAGCAAGTACAAACAAGTGCTCTTCCTTCAAGATTCCCATTTTATGGGGAAGGGGAAGGTTGATGAATATTGACTAAAAGGCTTAGAAGAAGCATTAAGCACACAGAAGTTCCCCTAAATCTGCTTTACTTCCTTGAACATCTTTAACTTGTACTTTGAACTAACAGGAATCTCAAGTAGATCCTAAACTGAAAGTGAAACAGAATGGCTGAAGGGACTGGTAAAAAGTTCGGCATGGGCTAACAGTGGTACTTTTCCCCTCTTAAGGGAAAAATTAGAAAACAACTTCTCTAAAATAATATTACTTCTAAAATAAAGCACTTGTTTTCTTGGCTGAGTTTACTGTACAGTAACGAGTGCTCGCAAGACAAGAGTACCTATGCCTAAGCTATGAAATAAGCATAACATCGGGCTCACCATGCAAGCACCTTAATGCCAACATATTCTGTGTAGCAATTTACCCTAGCTGTCCACATCCCTAGAAACTTAGATGAGGCACTGCCAAGAGCACCAGATCACTAGAAATCCTCAAGAAATGCCTAACAACTTCAGATCTGCTTGCATAGACCAGAGGTTAGTCTGAGAAAACACAGCTTCACATCTGTTTAGGCAGAGCCTACAGATTTTGCTGGGATGGAATGCCATCTGAGCTACTAAACTCCTACTGTATTTTGGGTTTAATTCTGTGATACTTTGCTCTGCTTTGTCAGAGCTGCACACTGGTCTGGGATCAGAAAGAAAGAAAGACTATAGCTTATCCCAAATGCAGTGATTGATACAAGAGGAAACAGAGGTGTCACTGTAATTGGGACAAGAGTTCCATGACACCAGTGACAGAAAACAGCTCCATAAGAGGCTGAGGAGGGAGCTCCAAATCTGGAAAGCAACTGCTATAGGGAGGAACAAAAGTTGAAGGAAGAAATAATGAAGCCTATAACAACTAAAATACCAAAGAATAAGAATTTGGAACCATTCTGAAGGCTTTGTATACATTTTGCACCTCTATTGATGGATGCAATCCTGGAAGCAGAACATCATAACCAGTTGCACTGCACCTTCCTTGTTCTTACCCCACAACAATGGGACAACTTGCTGTCCAGTATTGCAGTCTGAACATACACATGTACAAGGACAGGAAGGTAGCAAGCTTTCAGCCTACAGGCACTGGTGTTTCTTTAGCAGGAGGTTTTATTGTTTGGTTTTCAGTTGTTTGGGTTTGTTTTGTTTTGTTTTTTGGGGGGGGGGGGGGGGGGGGGGGGGGGGGGGGGGGGTATCAGAAACCTAAAAGCTTCCCAA
Organism: Perdix hodgsoniae; assembly: GCA_035772895.1. Taxonomy (NCBI): domain Eukaryota; kingdom Metazoa; phylum Chordata; class Aves; order Galliformes; family Phasianidae; genus Perdix; species Perdix hodgsoniae. Next base: position 5,670,743 of record JAPSGF010000013.1, read on the forward strand.
ATGCATATTTAGGTATCACAATTTTCCCGTGACACAAAAACAAAATAAATGTCAGATAACAATAACTTAAATAACAGTGAAAGCAGGGAGAAGTGTACTAGTAAAATACTAAAGTGAAAAAAAATTCACAGGGTAGCTTTAAACTTTCATTTTTTCCAACTAAAACTTAAAGTTAAAAATGACTCACCAGAAACTTTTTAGATTGAATTTAATCACACAATTTATTAGGAAAAAACACATAACTGTTTTCAGCTGGATTTATGTATCTAAGGTGATAAAAAGAGTTAGCTTTATTTTATTGTTGTTCCAGATGGTAGCCAAAAGGGACTGAGAAGCGTGGGAGTAACTGCTTTCCATTTACGTGGGGTTTGGATTTAGAAAGTTACGTACACCATGCAACTGCCAACTCTTTCTTAAAAGGTTCCATGGCTTGTAACACTGGACTCCACAGAGACAATGCTACAAAGAAAAAAGAAAAACTAATTCTGTGTTTTCTCTGTTAGCATCACTAGCTGAGAAGGCAGTTCAAAGGAAATGCAACCTGAGGATTTGTGGAGGACTGGCAGGTTTAGAGACATTCATTTTCTATATGTGATTCAGGCCATTTCTACACCAAGAGATAATTTATCTGAGCTTGTCAGGATAGGATTCAAGAAAAGAGATACAGAGTAGATCTGACCTGACTTATGAATCTGCTATTTTATTTCTCTGTCAAAAAGTATAAGGAGACACACAGACTGAGTAGCAGTAGATTATACCGACACTTAGTAATCTGTGCTTTAAGAAAGACCTTTGAACTCCAGCTTCCTGGATTGAAAAAAAGATAAGCCCCATCACAGAACTGATACATCGATATCACTGCACAGGCTATGAGAAATAAACTGCCCAATTTCAGAGTACTATTATTCATAATTCAAGAAACAATACAGCGATGAACAGAGTAATCTTTTTTCTTACTAGTGGCAAAAGTCTTCACGGCAGCTACAAGCATAGTTATCAATAAATCACACTGAATTGTTTAGTAGGTTTTTAACACCATTGTGTTTGTTGCTTCTAAACTAAGTACCCGTATTTGTGTAGACAACAATCTTTAGGAATAAACATTAAGTACATTTACATCCATCTAATTGTATGCACTTGACTGTAATAGGTGCATTAGGAGCCTAGTTGCCATAGATTCTTCACACATTTGATGAGATAAAGCACACCATCATCACTTTAACTTTTCAATCATTTTCTTATAAGTAGAAGTCAAGAAACCAAATCAGGAAGGAAAACTTTAAGGTAATTACAGACAGTGTATGTTTTATGAAGGCTGATGAACTTGAATTCTTTAGCAGTGTGATAAAGCATCTGCAGGAGACTTTGTAGAATACCTAAAATGGAAAGTGCTGAGAACCCTGGTTAACAAAATACGTGGGTTTGGGGTGATTTTTGTTGTTGTCGTCTTTGTTTCAATTATTTGAGCTAGAAGTATTAGAGTCTCAGGAAGATCTAGACCAATGATCAACTTTTTCATTTCAAAACTTACCAACACATGTGAAGTATCCCTGACTGTCTTCCATTCAGCTCCATGCTACCTCAAGAAGCTAAGATTTTCTTATTCAGAAGAAACTCTTGGAAGATCTGAAAAAGAAAACATTAAATCAGGTCTCATAACATATAAAAATAGTGCCTCATATAATTAGACTCCCTCTTACTGCAGCAGAATAAATAAAAATTAAAAACATCAATTAGTCAGAGAAGGAAGATACTGAAGTAAGGGAATTTCTTGACCAGCCGCAATTTAAAATACTGAAAAAGCAAAGTGTCGTACCTCATTCCAGGGGGCTTGTGTTAGAGAAGAAAGCAATCACAGCCAATATGATTTAAGAAAAATGACCTCCTGGGCCTGAACCAGTCGATCGTCTCAAATCTAAGCATATAAGCAAGTTACATCCAATTAACATCTGACATCCTAACCAACAGCCTCAATCTCTTACCATTTAAGAAAGGGCAGTCCCCTTCTTATGTACTATGCACTAAGAAGGAACATCAAAATCCTGATGGAATAGTAGAAGCCCTAGCAAGAGGTCTAGTTAAAAACATTTCTTCTTAAGAAAAGTATTCAAACAAGTTCCCCATTAAGCTTCTCAAGCAATGTCGGTAAGTATCCAAAGCTTTATAGCACAGGCTTTAAATTCTGACTCATCATTACCTCACTGTGTCACACATACCCCTTCATTCATGTCTAAATTTCCATATTGAAGTAGTTCAGTTCTCTGCCTCTGTGACCTTGTCTGGAAAACAGTTCAAGCTTCACACAGATTGCCAAGATTCTTCTAAATTTCTCATTTATTCACAATTGTTTGTATGTATCTGATCTTGAAATAGTGCTATGCTTTAACATAACATTCTTCTCCCATCACATCTACCCCCACACATACTTATAAAGATGTAACCATATGCCCTTTCAAGCTTTGTTTTGCCAGATAAGCTATTTTCATCTCAGCTGAGAAAATAGGTACTTCTTTCTTCTACCCATCCCACTCTGCACCTGCTGTGAATTAATGTGGGTCATGAAAACTGTAAACAATATTCTGAGAGTTTTGTTTTGTTTCTTACCAGTGCCTTGTAAAACAATGTTAACACTTTATTGCCTTAACTAAATTTTTTTCATCATGTATAATGACAATTTACTTAATGACCATGACATAACCACAGCTCATAGTTACTGTACAACTGACTAACACATTAAACCTGTTCCTTCTGCTGTTGCTAGTGATTATGAAGTCACCAGCTTTTACTAAAAGAACATGATAATTATCCCCTAGTAGTGCTTACCATACTGTTAGGCTTCCATTCTGTCAGTCCATGAAGTTATTTGTTCTCTTATACTGTAGAACAGTTTGGGTTGGAAGAGACCTTTAAAATCATCTAGCTCCATCCCCTCTGCTATAAGTAGGGACACCTCCCTCTAGACCAAGTTGTTCGCAGCCCCATCCAGCCCAGCCTTCAATGCCTCCCCAGAGGGGACATCCACAACGTCACTGGGCAACCTGCTCAGTGTCTCTCCACCCTCACAATAAAGAATTTCTACCTCTACCTAGTCTAAAGCTATCCAGTCTAAGTCCACCTTATCCCAGTTTAAAGCCATCTCCCCTCATCATGTTGCTGCATGTCCTGATAAAATGCCCCTCCCAGCTCTCCTGTAAGTCCTCTTCAGATACTGGAAGGCTGCTATAAGGTTCCCCAGAGCCTTCTCTTCTCCAGGCTGAAGAGGCCCAACTCTCAGCCTGTCCCATAAGGGAGATGATGCTAGTCTTATTCCAACTTTACTAAAACTGTAAAAAAATATGTATTCCATAACCGTGATTAAAAAAAAAAAACAAAAAAACATTATTTAAATCAGGCTAAAGACCTAGAGAAATTCTACTATCACATCCCTTTCATTTTGATATTTCTAATTTTAACATAACCCACTGTAATACAAAGGAAAGTGCAGCAATGACAGCAGAGTAGTAAAGCCAAAGACTACAGCAAGTGAAGACTTACTCAAATACAACAGCATTAGACAAAGAAACAAAAGAAAGAAGCTGCTTACTTTTAGAAGACCTCAGGTAGGTAGAAAATTCCAGCAAGGCACCCCCCTACTGCCAACCCTTAAATGAGATCTGGGTAGGGATGGAGCCAAGATCCACTCCTTCCAGTCACTCAGGTACATTGCAAACATCTGAGATCCCCTGGGTTGGCCCTACCTTCCCACCACGTGTTCAGTCGCTGTTTCAAGCCATGATTTAGCATTTCTGCTGCACCCTTTTTAAACATAACTCTTTAGTCAGTTTCTTATCCATCTTTTTTTTTTTTTTTCCTTTCTTTTTTCTCCTCACAATAAAGCCCATCTTCTCCACCTTAAATAATGTCCCACTAGGAACAGTATAATGCCTTATTTTGATCAAGGTAGATTAGGTTCACTGCATTACTCTTCTGCAGGACAATTATCTTATCAAAGAAAGTTATTAAGTTAGTCTGACATGATCTGCTCCTGATAAAACCATGTTGTAATTTATCCTGGTTTACATTTGCCTCCAGGTCCTTGTTTTTCTTTTTTCTTTTTTTTCCTTCAAAATCTATTCTAAGACCTGCTTAGTGTTGAGGTCAAGCTACCAGGTTTGCCTTTTGTTTGACTATCACTTCTTCCCTTTTCTGAAAGCAAGGAATAACTTTATTATTTTCTATTTGGATGGAACTAGCCCTGAGCTGAACATGTAGACTTGGAATCTCTGCAAACCAGCATTTCTATTTGCTGATTCTTTTCATATTCTTAAATAATTATTCTGTAACCCTCAATATTTCATCATATTAAGTAGGCTATATTTAGCTGCTAGCTCACACCTAGAAGCATTCATTAATCTGTCTTAATTCCCTTTAAGTATATTTTTATTATTCTTAGGCACTACGTTATTCCCACTGAATACTGAATATCCATGTACTATTTCAAACTTTCCTAGATTCTTTTTGTAAGCTCTGTTTTGTTTCTGGTATTCTGTGTTTCCTTATATCTTAATTTTGTGCTCCCTTTTACATCTGAGGAACTATTTCATGCTTGGTTTAGTTGTGCAAACCAACTCAGCTAAGTTCTCAGCCCTGCTCATAATTCTATATCGCTCTTGAAAAGATCCATTATGAACCATGAAAGGATGTAGAATAAGATACTCAGAATGCTGACACTTTTCTGTCTCTTGTTTCCTTTAGTGCTCTCCAGAAAAGTGCCTAAATGCAGAATTACATTAATTTCAACAAGTAAGGAATATTGGCTAGAACACAGAAATAACTGACCAAACATTTCTGTATGGTCATGCTAATCAAACCTTATCATTTTCAGATTACAGATTTGCAGTGATACTTCTGAATTGCTGGAGCCTGTCTTAAAGAATGTGCAGAGGAACTGGGAAGTTCCCAAAGAAGTATGGAGGACCAAACTTAGTATTTTTCTTTACTGCTCGGCACAATTTTGCAAAATACAGATGAAGTTTTGAGAAAGGTACTAAGAAAATTTCTTAATTAAACTGCAGATACTTAGAAGACAAACAAGCAAATATAAACCACTAGTCAACCTTGGTTTGCAACAAACAGATCATGTCATGCTATTGTTATTTCCTCCGCTGAAACACCAGCTGGCTAGATGGGTGAAACTGAATCAGTACGTGTGTTGTAGCTGACCTCTGGAAAGGATTTTTACATCAGTAAAGGATCTTTCATACTTCCATATACCATATTCTTATCATTAAGTGAACTCTTAAATCCAAATGGCTGTAAAATAGAAGACTGTACTGGGGAAAGTGTGAGCTCATCTGTTTTCGTCTTATATCTTCCCTAGGCTTCCACTGTTGGCCATTGTCACAGACAGGCTGGGTTGTCCTTTGATCTGAGTCAGTGTAACTATGATCATGATCTTCCATATGGTCTAGAGTACTTGCTATTATTAGTGTACACAGTTGATTGAAAACTTGCTCTTGGTCAATAGTTTCCAACGTCTGATGGGCTTCAGTAAGGGGTTCCCACAGTCAGTGCTTTTATTAAAGACTTGGAAGAGTGTGCTAATATACTGTGTGTAGCTCAGTGTGTAGTCTTGAGGAGGAGAGGAAGAAAGCAGGTGTTTTGGAGGAAAGGAACACAATTCCAAATACCATGAGAAATGGAAAAGCTAGTGTGGAACATTCACTGCAGGCAAGAGAATCACAAGGTATTTAATAACAATCAATCTAAGTCTCCCATGCAGGCTAAGGAATGTCTACAAGCTGCCCAGCAGAAAATGGTCTAAGAATACGAAGAAAGAAACAAGAACCTGAGAACTAACTGATACAGAAAGAGTGGCAAAAACTGGTATATTTATCCTAGAACACAGGACACCAGGCAGGACAGCAATCTTCCTGGTGTTCCTAGAAGTACTGTCTATGCAGCTGTTCCCTGGCCCCACATATCAGGCAGTCAGTCCTGAGTGAATTTTTCTGCCTTAATTGTGGAGTTTAAATGGATGGTCTCCTGCAATGCTTTTCAGCATTCCATGCCCAACTCTGATGTCATCTACTCACTAGGTTTTTACTGGATCATTCTTATTAAAATTACAAAAACGAGTGCCTGTGTATTGGACTCTTCATCATTAAGTCCTTTGATTAAATAACTTTTTCTCTTCTTTTTTTTTTTTTTCTTCCTTTTTTTTCTGGCACTGGGATATCTAACAGTGCTCACCATCAACAACAATTACTTCTCAGATGATATTTAAGCTATGTATATTTATTTTAGCAATGAAAGAGGAGTGTTAAAAACACCATCAACAGAAGCATAATTACGATATGATTAAAAAAAATGAAGAGAGGCAGGCCAAAATATGTGAAAATACACTCAAAACCACTGTTATTCACTCTCTTTTATAACCTCTGCTGCCTCAACTACAGATATCACTTTTGTATTCATAGAACTGACTTGCTGAAGGCATTTTAAATATTCTGATTTAATTCTCAAAGTAGGAAAAATGTAATTATTTCAAAGGAAGCAATTTTTTTTTCTATCTATTCTAATTCACTTTCCTTCTGTTATCTTCTTTCAATAAGCTTTAAAAGACAAACCCACAAGAATTATTTACATGCATTTCACACAATCTGTGAATAGACATTTAATGCTTCTGAAAGAAGTCACTGTAGTATCAATGCAAATTATTAATTTATGAATGTGATTTTCTAGTTGAATTTAATGTTTTTATTATCCTGACTATGAACCGTGTCCTGGAATACATATGCAAAAGTATGCCTTGAAGCCTTTCAAAATTCCAGCATTAAAGGCAAGTAATCTTCCTGAAACATTTGTGGAAAGGGATATGAATGGGATAGAAGTATGACTATAGTTCTTTTTTATATTCCATGTTTAAAAAGGATGAAATCTATATAACCTAACATCTGTATTAGCAGGCAGTTATGTTATTTACTATTGTTAAGTCTTCATTGAATATGTTCCCCCCACAAAGGGCTGTAGAATCACAGAATGAAAGAATCGTTAGAGTTGGAAGGAACCTTTTAAGGTCATCTGGTCCACTCCCCTGCCATGAACAGGGACACCTACAGTTTTATCAGACAGCTCAGAGCCCTGTCAGCCTGACCTCAAAAGTCTCTAGGGATGGGGCATCAAACATTTCTCTGGGCAACATGTTCCATTGCCTCACCACTATTACTGTAAAAAAACTTCTTTATATCCAATCTAAATCCCTTTTCTTTTATCTTGAAAACTTTTCCCCTTTCCCTATCAGAATAGACTCTGCTAAAGATGCATGGAAAAGAGGGCAGTTTGGGTTTGTTTTTTTTTTTTTTAGCTTGGATTTTACAAAGCAGCTTTTACAACCTGGAGATTGGTCAGACCTTTCCCACAATGTTTTGGAAGAAAAAGGGATTCTGAAATCTGCTCAGATTGTTTTGAAGGAGTAGGGACAACAGCTTATGTCCGAGAAAAAAAATAAAATTGGGACCCTTCCTACAAAATGGTTTGTAACTGAAAAATATCATATGGCCCAATTTTGATGAAAGGTTTTATAAGGTCATTAAGTTTCAGTTGTTATGCTAAGAGCAAGCTTTCAGTTTTAGGATATATATTTCAGTCAAACTGAGATTCCTGTTCCTCATAGAGGCAACATTTCCTTGGTTTGGGCACTTGGTCGTTATTGCTGCCTGACTCATGCCATCTGCATTTGCCAATTGTGTAAGGAAGCTGCCATATTTATAAGCAGGAACTTGATAGATAGAATGATAACATTAATCTTATGAAAATTATTAACATAGAGATCTAATAGCATGCAGACAAATTCATTTGACCTTGTAATGGATACCATAAAGGTTTAATAGTTGTCTAATCTTGCACTAAATACCTCTCCTGTTATGAATAAAGATAATAATGCAGTTCTAGTCATCAAAAATATTATCTTCCCTACATTGGCAGCAGCAATTAGAAATAAAGCTTAAAGAACCAACAAGAATAGTTTAAAGTCTCCAAAAATAGCAAGAGTAAAGAAATAATGACAGCTGTTCATCTGATAACTTTGCAGCATTGTATGAGAGTTACTGAGAGTGTATTCAAATGTTAAAAAAAAAAGATTTATTTTTGTGAAGTAACTGTAAAATAATCAATTACATTCTGTGTTGCAGTTAAGATTTTTCTATATTTAAAATAAAATGTGGTCAATAAGAAGAGATGCTGGTGTTATATGGTAACAGGAAACATGCTATACCTAATTGATCAAACATATAGGATTTTCAACAGATTGCTTACCATACTTCAGTTCAAGATTACATTATATATCTGGCATGAAAGTACTCAGAGTCCTCAAAATGTCAGGTTTCTTTAACACCCTTTTATTGAGAAGATTTAAAAGCACTCATCTTCTTATAGAAATTCAGAGCATAATGGATAGTCTGTTAATAAAAGTTAAAAAGCTAATCTTTTTATATGTGGAAGACACAAATAATTAAATTCTAAAAAGATTTTTTTCACTGTTGTAACTTCTGGATGCCTGCTTAATGATAAGTAGTATTTATGTAAAGCAAACTTCAGTTTTCCAGACAAAGAAGTAAGAAAATATATAAAGAAAAGGCACTTCTAAGGAGGTATTTTGCCCTGCAATGTGCACTCCAGATCTGAGAAGTTCTTTCTCCATTAGCAAAGGTATTACCATTATGCCAAGATAAGTAAGAGCTCTGATAAATGTTTCAAAATGAGCCTCATTTGTCACTTATCCAAATGCTACAGAATAGCGAAGTAAAAAAATTCCAAGATAATTGTTTATCAGCAGAACAGACAACTGAACAGACAACCACCAAAATGCTGCGGAGGAGCAATGTGGATACCAGTACAACAAGTGCAGTGCTACTATAGCCAAAGACAACTGAAAACTTAAATTTTAGAAGGCTAATCTTTCCTTTCCTAATTCAGGGGATCCATGAAGTCTTTCCAGATGGAATTATACAAAATCTTGGATGTAAGACACAAATGGAGATATCACGATGCAAATAGCAGGCGCTCTCCTTGTAAAGAACATCTGCTGGGAAAACGCTTACATTCCTACTGAAATGGGTTCTCCACTGCAACCAGACATATCAGAGGGATTACAATGTTACTTCTTAATGTGCTTTTTCATGTATTACAAATGTACACCAATTTTCCTTAATTCACAATTTTGTCACCTGAAAGAAAAAAAAAAAAGTAGGAATTGTGAGCACAGAGAAATATGTTGTGTGCATATGATTTGTTGGGGAATTACTTCTACTTTTTTTAATATGTTTTTTGTATGGATTTTTGTAATTTTCTCCCTGTAACAAGGAGGAAACAAAGTGTGCATTCATGAGTTCTTCGCTGAGAAGTACAGTAGAAGTGGAGAGCTTCCAGGCTGTGCTTTAGCCCTTTACTCTTACTCTTCCAGAGATAAAGACTAGACTGTGTTTATTCTGAGTTCATCAGGAAATTTAGAAAGGTCATTAGTTGTAGGTTATTACTGTATTTATTATTCCTCTTCTTTGCTGTACTACTCCAGGATTTCAGAAATAGCTGAGATTTACATTTTGCTTTTTATTACTATTAGGAACTGAAATATATTCAAGCAGAGATCATCACGTGTTTGTTCTGCTATCCCTGTGCTCCCCATACCCTGATGGGCCTGGGTTGGAACCAGGCTGTGTAAGGAGCAAAACAGCTGCAGCCTTCCCTGCCATGCAGTGTTTGACCAGCAGGAAAGGGAGAACAAAAATACGCTCTGGATTTTTGTTAAAACCTGTCTATTACATTTTACCACTTCACACTTCTTGCTGTCTTTTAACAATATTATTTTATATGGTAGGGCTAAAACTTTGATTTTAAAGGGCACATTATAAAATTAATTTTGAAAGTAGACTATGTATTATGCTTACTTATGCAAATAGTTACTGGATTACTCACTGTTTGCGGTCTCCCTCTGTCAGCACTGCAGCTCAACATCACGTTCCACATGGTTAGTGCACTTTGTTACATATATATGCTGTTTCCCAGTACAGGATAGCTCAGTCTTCATCCCTAAACACAAAATGATAACTGTAGATTTATGCTACAGAATAATTTGCTTTTATTCCTTCATGAAGAGTAGAAAAATATCTAGGTAAATAGATGACAAATACAAAGGTTACTGTGAGCAAAGGAAGACTGAAGAGTTGTAGGATGCAAAGAAATTTTGGTGTAAATATGGCAGTTCAAAATTAAAGAGTGTAATTTGTAAATGGAAACATTAAAAATTAATGTTGCTAATGTTAAGAACAGAAGAGGAAAATGATTTTTAACTACAATCCAGTGATTTCTAATTTCCACTTTGTATTTTTTTTTACACGAAGACCATAGGACACCATCTAATCTGTAACCTGCCACTGTTTTATCTTTGCCTCTTTCTTCTTCAGCTCTCAGAAAATCGATTTTTGAAATAATCTGAGCATGTAAAATTTAGAAATAAATTACACTGATAAAATTTTTATACTGACCTGAAATTACACACAAAATCTTTCTTTCCTTCTTCCTACACAAACAAGAAAAGAAACTCATAGAAGAAACTTTACTATTAGCACAGAAGCCTGATTACAAAGGGCAATTACTAATTTTGAAGTACACAAGAAAGGCATGACCTGATTACAGCACCATGATTAAGATACAGATATAGATTAAGATTAGGATGTACTGATATGACCGGAAGAGCAAAATTAAAGTCACCTTTCTAACAGCTAGTGATTTACAAAAGGTTTATACTCTGCAGAAGTGGAAGTCAAGCAAAGGTAATTCACGTTTCACTTTTATTCTGAAACATTTAGGTTCATACCATTGCATCAATTTCTGTAAAAGCTAGGAAATTACACACCTTCAAAATAGTGGCCCTTATCCTGATTCTGAAGCATTTGTACATGCATGGTTCACTTAATATGACTCTGAACTGATGAGTTATTCACAATGTTAAATCAAGCACGTATCTGCAGGAGACAAAAATCATCAAGTCTTTTTTCAAAGACTGGTCCCACTTTGATTTTTTTTTTTTTTTTTTTTTTTTTTTCCCCCCCAGTATCTGAAGGAATCTTTTACAGAACTCTTAATGGTGCTGAATGGTCATTCTCAGACAGTGAGAAGTATAGTTGGAGCCAGACTCTTCTTTCTAGGATGAGCAGTTCCTTTGCCACAATTAGACATTGAAGCACCCTTCACAAAAAACAGTCGTTTCTTTAACAAGTGACACTGAACACTATCCCAGCCTAGAGCAGCTTTTTCAGTTTGAAATACAAAAGCAGTCAAGTCTCAAAAACTTCAAAGAATGCTTTTCATTTTCTTTTCTCCTTGATCCACTGATAGAGCAGTTCATTTTCTTGAATTTTGTGAAATGACTTTTTCAGTCATCAGACCTGTGTAACAAATCACTGTCTCAATCACCAAATGCTCCCATTTGACTCATCTACTTTTGCTTTGGCCTTTGGGTAGGAAGCCTCATTTCTGTTACATTTTCTAAATTCACTTTTGTGAACTCTTCTCCTTCAGTTGCACTTTGTTCCATTTTAAAAAATAATTGCATTTCCTGTAACATTATGTGTTAGTCTCAGGTTTTTACATTTCACCAGAACCCACATTTTCTTTCTTACGTAGGGCAATGTCTTCTTTTTAAAAGCACAATTTTATAGCATACTACCGCTATCATGTGGTGCTTTTTAAGTAGTAGATGCTACAACGTAACATTTGTACAGAATTCTCAGTTTCATTCTACTGACTTAGAACAGCACTAAGGCATTTGTACTCTCATGTATATTGCTTTGCTTCTTGTAGTCAAAGACTTCCTAATTTCTGTTTTTTTTCTGCTGCAGTCTACTCTAAAGACAGTATCTCCTTTGAGGAAAACTCTAACAAGACAGACTGTCAATAATTCTAATCTTTCACAACATGGAAAATGCTGGAAGGATATCAAGTTCCTTTCCTCCAGGCTTTTTCTGCCTCAGAGCAAATAGGCCAACTTCGCATAGGTATGCCCTGCAGGGAATGTAGTTAGTCTTTTTCAAGGTGTAAGAACAAATCCTGTAATATGAATTATATTCTCAACCAGCTATTTACATTTCCAAGTATTCGATCCAGTGATGTGCAAATCAAAAAGCTGCAGATGCTCAGAGCACAGTAATCTCATCTGCAAGGCTGCCCCAGAATAGCATACAAAGGGCTGGGTTCGGATCCTTGTGTATAGAGCCCGACTGGGAAAGAAGTGCTGTCATTTTCCATTAACGGTGATGCAGCTGAGTTGAGCCTAATCACTTTAACTTTGTTTTTATGTAGTCAGTTTTCCCATTTTCTTGGGAATTGTATGACAATTGCAGATTTTAGCCTACTTCCATAACTGCTAAGGTTAGGCATCAATCTTCAAAAGACAAATAAATCTGAACAGCTACGTTATTAAAAATGGATGGTGAACACTCCACAGAAAAGGAAGATAGAAGGAAGAAAAAAAAACCCAGCTTTTGAACACCACAAGAACAGTATAAAGCATTTGGCCCCAGAGAAATAAAGTCAGAGCTGTTTGATCAAAAATCCCTGAATCCTGAGTAAGAATCAAGGGTTCAGAAACGCACACAAGTTTGACAAGATTCAGACGGTCAGAGGCCTTTTGACTCCCCAAACATCTTTCTCCTGCCCCTACTGTACTGCTCCTCTGCCAGCTCATTTCCATTTGTGTGTTTCCTGGGTGGGCTCCCTCAGCACAGCTGTGCCGTTGTGCTCTTCCTGACCCAGTTGTTCATGTTTCCCTACCCTGAAGTTTCACCCTGAGCACACACTTCTCACAGTCTGTGGTCATCTTTCCAAGTGGCTTCCCTGCACAGTGTGGTTTCTCCCCAGAGCCTTGGAGCAGCCACCAGTGGGGAGGCTGAGGCTGGAGAGCAGAGCCAAGGCCTGGCAGCACTTGGGGCAGAGCTCTGAGGGAAGAGCTGTGGGTTGGAAGGGCTGCGGGAGGGCTTATCCTGCTCTGCCATCCCCTCAGTGTATCCTTTGGCTTCAAGCAGCCAGCCCTGCATGGAGCAGTGAGCCCTCACACACCTGGACCTGCCTACAAGTCAGAAATGAACCTGGATACTTTGTTCCAACAAATTGAGCTCACTGAAAAGAAGGCAGGCGAGAAGAGGCGCCTCATCCAACAAGGTCAGCCCCCATGGCCGCCATCTTGCATGTCCCACAGCGTCGGTTGCTGCAAATGGCCCCTTATCATCCCAACAGAAGTGGAGTGGCACCACTGTAAAATCATGAGGGGAGTTTTGCTGGAAAAGCTTTTCAGGCAGACTTTCTGTGACTTCTTGCCAATGCCATTGCTCTTTAAGAACAGAATGTTAACAAACTGACCACACTTGCTCACAGGTTTTCCTTGTTTTGCAGTTAAATTTGACATAAACAAATATCATGAAAAAACTAACCAACTAAAAGAAGAGCTGAACACTGCAAAAATAAAATTAGAAACTAAGGTAAGTAGGAATGTTTCTAGTACAAATAAGAAATATATTACATTTACAAGCATAAGAATTATTCTTGTTGGAAATTCATTAACACTTTCAAGGCATACGCTTCACCCACTGAGATAAACAACACTTAGAAAATGTACAATCTGCATTTCTGTAATGATCACTGCCATTGAATCTGTGTGCTTCTTGTGTGCAAAGGTCTGTCTGTGGGTTTCCTCACAAATCCAACCCTGCAGGCTGACTGGGTGTGCTCACTGCCTTGCTCACCTCAGGATAGGCATGTACCCAGATAACATTTCCAAACCCTGGAAGGACGAAGACAGCACAAAGGTACAAGAAAGCCATGCTGCTCTCCAGAAAGCCACGCTGCTCCCCAGCTGGGCAGGGAGCAGATGAGCTGTTTGGGGATGGCGTAAGCAGCTCTTGGAGCTTCTTATAGCACTTTTTCATTTAAAGGATGCATTTATTAGAGGTTTGGAAATGATTACCATGTTGCCCACTGCCATTTCTTAAAGGCCTATTTGTTTCACAGAGAATATGTGGAAATATTAACTATATTTACTTCACAAGATCTTGAATCATATACTACAGATCTTCCTGTGAGCCTGGGTTCAGCATTGTGCCAGACGTTAGAGTTTTGCTAGGGACACTCTAGACAGGAGAAGCTTTCCAAACCTATTCAACACTTTTAACATTTTATTACGTTTTCTGTTTAATCAAACTGCAGATATAGGTTTAGATTAACCATTCAATTTTGCAGAGCTCTTTCACCATTAATACCTGTAAGTACAAATGATTTAAAAATCCATTTGCTTGTGCCTGAAAAATGAAGTCTAGTTATCATCCCCATGTGCTTAAGTATCTGTGCTGATGGAATGTGCATGCACAACAGGAAAGCTTATGGAGTCTCCTTTGAAGTTAGAACTGTTGTGCATTTAAATAAACATCTTCAAGAACCTTCTGGGGATTACCTCACATAGATGTTTTGAGGATGATTATTATCTTCCCCAAAACAGATTCTTCTGTAATTTTTAAGGGGTATTTTACACATATAAATATATACACACATAAACATCACTACGACAGGATCAAATAAAGAAATTAATAAACAAATACTCACTGGTTGTAAAATGAGACTATAATCTTGCAAGCAGTTGGTCATGTATTCATGCCACGAAAGACCTTTAACATAGTAACTTATTTAGCTAACACATTATATCTGACTGATGTTTGTTAGATAAAGCCTTTTGTAGTATGGCTCCTACATTTATTCATGAACACTATTTTATGGTTATACTGCTAATTTGTTATTGATGCAGTGTGATTTACAATCAACATTTATGTGGAAGGTATAGAGCATCCCAAGAGTAGAGCTCTTATTGTACATGACTAATGGGAAGAGCTGAAGAACTGTTCCTAATTAAATCTTAAGTGCCTTATCCACCTAATATTCTATCTGGTATCCACAAAAATATATTTTATTTGCCTGTTTATTCTGGCATTGATTCATTTATAAGTAGGACATGATACAGAAAATAAGTGGAATGGAAAAATGTATTTCAATCAGACTGTATTTATGCTTAAAGATTACATAAATATTGAAATTATTAAAAGCAATTTATTTTTCAGTACAGGAATTAAGTTTACATGTGTCCACAATATTTAATGTAATTCAAATAGCATTCAATAATGTTGTTCAGTAACACTGTTTAATTTGTCCCACACCAAATAACTGCACTTTAAAAGCACTGATATCCAAGCATGTACATGCACAGGGTCTTATGCCTGAGCAAGCAGATGAGCCAGATGAGTTCAAACATGTTTTAACATCTATTTCACAGAGACTGCCCGTGGTCAATCAAAGGTTCCCAGGAAATGCTATTTATTTTCTCTGTTCAGTAAAATCAGGTAGCATGTAATTAGAACCTGAATTATAGCATTTTGCCTTTCATGCCTCAATGATTTCTTCAAAAAAATCTATTGCAAATGCATAGATTAAATAGGCATCTTGCAGATGGAGAACCCACACTGCTGTTAGTTATGTTCGGTAATATAATTACAGAGGTATAAGACCATCTACTCTCTTAGAATTAGTATGCAACATAAATATTGCTGAGGCAAGCACCTCCTTGATACTTAGCATGCCAGACGTATCAGGAATGAGGAAGTCTGGTCCTTTCCTGTCTGACTGTCTCAATCCAGTCTTAGCACATTTGATTCCACTATCCTTCTCCTTTTGATATCAGATGCACTTCCTCTGTGCTCTCTCCAAAATCATCTGTATTGTTTTTCAAATCTTATTTTCACCTCTTTAATATCATTACCATTTGTTTTTTTTGTTTCTGCATGCACAAACGTATGTAACACCTTGACCAGTTAGTTTACTTCCTGATACTTACTCTGTGCCTCTAAGGTCTGCTAGCAGTTCTGCAGCTAACTTTCCTTTCCCTACTTGTTCTGAGTATCACAGTCTGAGTCATTTTTTGAACACCTTTTCTCCAGTACGTTAAATGAATGATTCTCATCCTCTAAGACTTTTCAACACTTAGCTGTTCCCCATTTATCTGCTGTTATATTTTCTCATCTGATATCAACTTCAGTCAGATAATGATGCAGAAGATGCGATGGAAAGTTGAGAGGAATTCTTCAGCAAATTCTGATGATGCAGTGGTTGAAAGGCGTATTTTTCTATCAGATAAACTACTGGTTACAATGTATAAAAATGTATATAAAAACATATTTGAAATTAGTGTGTGAGTTCTGGGGGAGCTTACAGCCTTTATTCTATCAGCAGTTTTACTGTCACACTTCTTTGGCTAAGAATTTCAGCAACTGTCCTGAGAAAAACATGGGCACCTTTCTCATTCTTTCTCCTGTGCAATACTAGCATTGCAGAGCTGATCACATACGCAGCCATTCAGATAACCTCGGTCAGAGCAATGCTGTTGGACCTCTATCCCTCTGATGTTGTCTGGTTTGATATGAGACGACCTGTGTGCAGTGAGATGTAGGCCATTGTGTCAAGGTTGGATAAAAGATTTTGTGTGATCAATGTCTTTCCTGTTTTTAACCTGAGATTATTTGATATAAACTGCACAGATTTAAAAATACCATTTCAGGCAGACTGATCAGCAGCAAATTTGTCTTTTAAAGAGAGGCTACTTTCCCAAAGTATGGTGGTAAGCTGGAAGATTTAGAGTGAAAGAGGGGTGAAGAGCTGCTATGATTTTTCTAGTCCAGAAGCAGTAGCAGCTATGCCAGCTGTGTTTTAACTAGACCAAGATCCTTATGTCCAATATAAAAATATATGAAATAAAAAACCAATAACCTTATTTCATAACTTTTTGTTTTCTTTTGGAAGGTTCAACAGCTGTCTGAAAAGATGTTCTTCTTAGAAATTTTGAAGAAACGTGAAGACAGCTTAGAGAAACAGAAAGCTGAACTTATAAACCAGAAAAGCATTCTTCTCAAAAACTTAGTATGTTTCCAGCTATTGTTTTCAAGTAGCTCATCTGTACCACACCAGTTTATGCAGCCATAACTTTTGAAAAAAATATTATAAATCTGAATAATCAATTTTTCTTTTTATACTAGCATACTTAAAAATGTAAATGTAGTTAGATTATTGCTTTGAATTTTAAATTTAATTCTCATTTTAATAATCTAAGGTAATATATACTGCAGTTTACCTACAAAGCTGATTTCACATTCTTAATTTCAGTTTGTAATGTCTGCTATTATGTGACTGAGTTCCAATCATGACGCATTTCCTTTTGAAAAGAAAAGCAGAAAAATCTCACCTTCAATTGGACTGTCTCAACCACTGTAAAATATACTGAAAAGTATCAGAGGAAAATCTCAGGAAGGCCAACACCACATTTCAGGAATCCTGGCATTCCACGTATCTCTTTTAAACCAAAGACACTGAGCTCCCTTTTGAAAAGTAGTTATTGTAACGTATACAAGCAACAACATTTTCAGTTCACTGCCATGCTAACCTGAATATTGCCTTCCTCTTTCTGCTTGGTGCACCCCTGAGTCTTTAAGTAAGGTCACACAAGAGTTGTCTTCTCTGTATATATATTCATATCTCAAATCACCAGATTTGAATTTTCAACATTTAGTATGAATCACCAGTATTACCATTAAGTCCTTACTTTAATTAAGTAATATTACTTCAACATTCAAAATATTCCCTATCTTAAATATAGGAAGAAAGAAAGAAAAAAAAGCATAAATATAATAGAAAAGTTCCTCTGAAGAAAGTTTCCTCTGATGAAATGTGAAATTTGATTCATTTTAATGGTGAAGATTTGAAATGTGGATTATTACTTCTTTCTTCCTGTATATAAAGCTGTTTCTTCTAAATTAATTTAGTCAGCATTTTTTAAAGGAACTTATTATTAGCCTTGTCTTTAGGATTATTTTTTCCAGAGAATGAAATGACTCCTTATCAACCATAGTTGACTTAACAGTTATCAAAGGAAATAAAGCAAGTCTGCACAGGAGTAACTACAACTTTATTTAACAGCAGTGTGCTATGGACTTTAAATAGAACTTAGCAGTAATGAGTTGCACATAAAAAACCAATTACCCAAGTATATAATTTGAGTTAGTGAATTTCATTTTTTTTTAAATTATTATTATTTTGTTTTTAAGGAAGAACATATCCTTCACTCTATAAGGAAAAAAAGGTTACAACAGTAGACAAAGCAGTGGAGCTGTAGGCCATATTCATGTTCTCCCAAGTCAGGAAAAGTGAATACACAACATAAATAAATTTTAAGCATAAGCAACAAGTATGTTTCTGTCTGCAAGCTTAACAAAGCCTTCGTTTTTTCCACTTCAGCATTCAATTTGTTGTTTCTTTTTTTCAGACAGATGCAAAGAGAAAAATGACTGAAGAGGAAGATAATTTTACTAGGGAAGTAACAGAGTTTAATGATGAGTATGGACTAACAAGCAATAGAGAACTTCTGATTAAAAAAAAGGTCAAGACTGAAATAAATGATTTAGAGAATGAAGCTGCTGTGTTACAAAATGGTAAATCTTATATTAAATTATGTTACTGGAGAGTGCAAATCAGTAAAATATAACTCTGCTAAGCAATAATTTTAACCCCATTCTCCTGCTGTCTGAAACCACCTCTTAACACAAAACTGAAAAAGAGTGGCCTGGCATATCACATTATATAAAGATTATTAAAGCCTCTTCTACTCTTCAGTTTTTTCAGACATTTCCAGCCATGGTTATTTGTGTTAAGAATATGAGGTTTCCCAGAAATGGGAGTTAGACAGAGAAGCAACCCTTCAGCAAGGACATAAGAGTCATCACAGATCACAAGCTGAACATGAGTCAACATCAGAATATCAGCACCATACTAAGACATATAAAAATAATTCTAACTTCTAAGATATGCAAAATAATCCTTCATTGTATGTAGAGCAGTTAAATTCTTAACTGGTGCTAAGATGGATGTTGCATTTTGAGAAAAAGCGTGCACTTGCTCGACCCAGTCCTCATGGGAACAGTGGGAATGATCAGAGATCTGGAGGACATGAGAAAGGAAAGGCTGAATGAATTGGAAGTATTTAACATCTGGAGGAAGAGTGCTGAAAGATGGGCATCTGTCTTCAAATGTTTAAAGGTTTCTATAGGTGAAGGAAAGTCATTATATCACTAAAGTAACTGGAAAGCAAAATATTTGTAATTATTTGCATGCCCAACAAACTGAATGTGTCAAACATCTTAGGAACATTAAAATAATTTATGTTCATAATCAGGAATTAATTATATGACGTGTAATTCCCAGTGAGCTGCTTTTAAGTCAACTAGTTTTGCTTATATTTACTGTTCTTTGTCATCAAATGAAAAGATGGGTAAAAGTAGTCAGGAATTTTAAAAATTATATCACAAAGACTTAAACTACAATGCCTTTAAATTTAAAAAATAATTGTTTATTTCCTTAGAAATGGAGACAATGGAACATAAGAATGTTCATTTAAATGCACTCCGGCTGCAGAAGAATGAATTAAAGCAGGAATTATTTTCTCTCAAAAGTGAACTCAAAGGTGTGCTTTATAACAAGTTGCTATGATAATTTCTGCCTTGACAAATGATTCCAAAAAATCCTTTCTGTCAAGTTATTTTTCTCAGTAAGAAGTCATAGAAATAAGATTTTATATATTTTACATTATGCAATAAATCATTTTAGGATGAGTATAACAAATACAGTGGACCTCATTAAGATTTATGCTGAATGTCTCTGATACCAAGATATACGGTTTTGCTGAATCATGACCTATAAATATGAAAAATAAAATTCTACTTTTGCTAGTAAAATATTTACTTAACTGGAGAATTAAGTGTTTCAGAGTGACCTTAAAATCAACGTAAGTCTTGTTTAAATACCATTAACTTGTAATTAAAGGATGTTATTAAAATGTAAATGTTTAACAAGCAACATGACTTAGGCTGATAGAGACAGATGTGGCTGAGGTGATACATCTCTGATTTGTAAATTCCACAGTTGTTTTCTACTGACATTTGTGCATTATTATATGAAAGTCAATGCACAAAAAAGGAGTCTACATGCAAGGATGGGGAAAATGTGTTGAATAAACAAAAAAACCTATAAAATAAACAAGTAAAAAGGTGCAGAGGGAAGAAAAGTTCTGTGTCAATGGGGCTTATAGTCAATAGGGTGATTATTTTACAAACATGTAAATAACATCATAGTAAATGAGTTAGGAAAGATAGACTATATGTATGGTCACGGATTGCGTGGGAAAAGGAACAACATTTTATAAAAGATTGTAATGAGTGTATCGATTACAATACTAAAATAATGCACGTCCTTTATTCAGATGACTTTTCCCTACAGTTTAACAGCAGTGTTAGCTAAATTTAAAGAATGCAGACCCTCTTTGAATATGGATGATTAATATATATTTATAAGATCATTATTATTTTTTTAGACCTTGAGAAATTAATCAAGGAGGCTGAAGGAACGATGAAAGATTTAGAAGCAGAAAAAGTCCAAGTGACTGAAAAACCTCAGAGCAATCCAGAATGTTTAAGGTGAGAGTCTTGTGTTAGATGCTTAAATTTAAGTTTAACTCAATAATTACAAGTCAGTTCTGGTGGTAGTGATTATTTTATCTTTCCTATACAATATTCACAATATTCAATTGTGTTTCTCACAAGCTACAAATTCCTGTTGTTTGTTACAGACCTTCACCCTTACACGCATGCTGCAACAAACTAAAAACTGAAAGCAGTTGAAAGGAGGCCCCAGTCAAACTTGGAGAAGAACAAACTTGGGCAGTAGGCAAGTTCTTCCATTTTTGGAAAAACAGTAGTGATACAAAGAATATCAATGAACTACCCAAATGCTATACGCCCTAAGTGACTGAACCTTCCACAGAGCCTGATGGTGATAGAATGGAGGAGCCGCAATAACCTCTTCAGCTTAGCTGGGTCTTGCATATTGAACTTATGAAATGCAGATTTATTTTCTTTATTGTCCCTACTATCAGTTCTAGTGTGACTTCTAGTTAGGCTAGTTTAGAACAATATTTTGAAGATTCAAACAAGACAGAAGACCTTTCACACTCTCTCTTAATAGTGAATGTTGCTTTCTAGGAACTGACCTCACATGACTCATTTGTTGTCTGTTTGCTCAAATTTGACGTTTGCATTTTCACCATACACAAAAGAATGTATGCATTCTTACCATACCATACACAATGCAAAGGGACTCCTTCTAGAAAAGAGTTGGCCCAAATTTTTCTCTAAAAAATTATTAAGAAATAAAACAGCTTTTGTTGATATCACAGTTTGTTCCTATACATTTCTTAAGTTCTTGACTATAATAAATAAATGCAAGCTTTCTTTTCCCTTGAAATCTTTCAGTGGAGAAATAAAATGTTGCAGGGAACATTGGGAATTTTTCTGAATGATTTGTTAAAGGGCTATATCTTGCTGAATACCAGTTTGTGAAAGAAAATGATATATCAGTCCCATTACTAACTCTCCTCAGCCTCTTACATGGTGTTGAGACATGGCCAAATTTCCTTCTACATAAAAATTAATTAGCTCACAATTCTGCATACAGTGGCAAAAACTTTGCATTCAACATATACATACAGGACAATGTAAATAATAATAGCAGTTGCAATTCTGTTGCAGTTGTAAGACAGCCGGTTATAATTCACTCCCTTACATTATTCATTCCATCATGATATGTTAGGTTTTGTGATACATGAGGTTGTCAACTTCTTTCTAAATAACACATTTCCCTTGGAGTAGTTTACTGCCGTAATGCCACTTAATATTCAAATTGCCATAATTAGTTTTCTGTAATGGGTTTGTTATGTATAAGCTACAGAAGTAGAGAACATTAGATTACTTTAAATCCCCAGCTCTGCCACTGATTCACCATGAGATCCCAATCCATACATGCCTATCTTTCTACTTAGTTCTCTGTGGAACTATACTTTGGTATCACATAGGTGGAAGACACAACAGGGGATAAAATATTCTGAATTTACAACCAAAGAAAGAGGGATGATGAGATTTTTTTTTGCTTCATATAATGCCTAATATTATGGTCAGGATAACCTGGCACTATTTGATAGCTGCACATAGTGCAAAATCTAAATAAAGTGCCATTACTGTTACTACTGCAGCAGAGTATGTGCTCAATCAATGCCAATAGTCCCTCTGCAGCAGATTCTTGAGTGAACCATCCTGTCCACTCCTCCAGCAGCCCTCACTAAGGGAACATGAGAGTATAGAAGCATTTCTGTAGCAGCAAGACAAACTGGAGTGATTCCCAGGACCTGGGGCAAACAAGGAGGCCTCCCAACAGGCTAAATGCATCTCTGGCTCTTTTGAAGGATCTTCTGCAGCCAAAGTTCTAATTAATACAATCTTAGATACACTATTGATTGTACACACTATGCTTGAGAAGCAATATTTTGTAGCCTAATAAGACAAGTGTTTTCTTTAATTAAGGTTTTTTCCCATCTTATGGAATCTATTGGAAGAATATAATTTTCATTTCTACTGAGCATTGCATTTAGTATATATTATCCAGAGAAAAATTCTTTGACATAAGACAAACAATGTGGATCAAAAATACTTATTTTTATCTGATAAATAAGCACAAAATTTGATTTTGTCTATTTTACTGAGTAGGAAACCACACCACTTTTTAACTGCTAAAAACACCAATGTGTTTAATGCTTCCTTAGAACAAATGTGAGAGACAGTCAGCATCAATAACCTGATATATGTAGCTCCCAGGCCACCCTGTAAGTCTGTTATTGTATCACATACCTAGTCTCAGCTTAAAAATCAATATCAAAAGTAGCTGGCAAGGCAAGAATCTTCATTACAATTAAGTATATATCTTAAAGTAAATTGTATTTCAGCTGAAGAGTGTAGCCAGCTAATTCAAATTACAGCAATTTATCTTTGATCTGAGAAAAATGCCTTATACCATATCTGCAGTTTCATAAAATTTCTCCCAAATCCATCAGAGAATTACAAAAGGTCACAAGAAGCACACACTGTTAATTCCAACTGTTGGTGCTGCAATCACGACTAGTTCTAATACACGAGATACTGAAAAAATCTAAGCAAAATTTGAATGTTGAGCACAGATGTAGTTATGAATAAGGACTAAATACAAAATAAAATTGGGATTTGGGGAGGGGCAAGGTATGCACTTTTCCAAAAATTGTCATATTTGGAGAAAAAATAGTGGTCAGGCTCTGGAACAGGCTGCCCAGGGAAGTGGTGGAGCTACCGTCACTGGAGGGGTTCAAGAAGGCGGGCATGGTGGGGATGAGTCAATGGTTGGACTAGATGATTGTGGAGGTCTTTTCCAACCTTAATGATTATTAATGGATCTTAAGGAAAAATATATTATAGTTTATATGAGATATAAATTATTGTATTATATATTATCTTTTTAATGAAATACAACAGTGTGAAAAACACACTTTTAAAACGCAGCATTTTAATATCTTGCCTAGAGGGGATGTTTTTCTGCCAAAATGCTGCCAAAGACACGATATCCTTTTCTGCTGATGTAAGCTGGGAGGTGCCCTATGACCAGTAATGATTCTAAAATATGGCATTGATAGTCTTCATGCCAAAATATGGTAAAAGTAATTAGGGCAAGGATCACTAAACCACTGCAGCTAAATTGAGGGAAACAAATCTACCAGCAACCCCAAAACTCAAGTCAGTAGTGTTCCTTGAGATCCTTGAGAGTGCTCCAACTTCTTGTAAGAATGGCAGAAAAGCAGGTTACCTGACATCTGCTGCTACAATCTGCCTATCACTAGCTTCTGACCTTTCAAAATTTCACTTGTACTGCCTTGTATAAAGTAATCATGCATATCAAATGAATAAAGTACATTCTGTACCTAAACTAATCATCCCTAGCACAACTAGGATTGTTCCACATTCTTCAATAGTTTTGTTTTTATGTACTTTTGTTGCTGTTGCTATTTGATCCGCTCCAAAATGATTTATTTCAACACTGACTCTTCCACTCCTTTCTTGAAAGATAGAAATGTCCACAAAAATAAGAGAAGCTGCATCTTTCATATGCTTTTTATTTCAGATAATTACTCACTTTTGTATTCTTGTTTAGATTATCGTTCTTCAGTTTATTTTTCAATTTATTATTACTTACACACCAAAGCTTTGCCTTCCAGATATATTCCAAGCATGTATGTGGAATATACTGACTGCTGCATATATAGGCTTGTATGTGCAGCATTAAAAGTGGGGTTCTTCATCAGAAATGATGATTTCATAGGGCATTTCACTTTGCCTAGGGCAATTTTCAGCGTTACGTTTTTCTTGTACTGAACTACATTCTGGCATTGCTTAATTCATTACTGAATTCAAATGGATGGGTCTTTCTATTCTTTAAACTCTTTTCCATTCTTCTTTTCACAATAGTTCTAAAATGTTACTGAGCATGAAAGGAAAACAAAACATTGAAATTCTGCTATTTTGCTTACTGCTCCTTTCTGTAAAGCTAATGAGAGGGAGGAAAAAATACCAGAAAAACAAGATACTTTAAGCCAATCATAAAAATTTAAAGAGCAATAAATATTCAAGATTTAAACAACCTGAATCTCCTCAATACTTGAGAAAATAATTATGTAATTAAAGCCTGTTCCAGTTAACAATACATAAACCAAAAATAATTTGTAATTTCAATTCGTTTTATTCAGTCCATAATTTTCACTCAGGAAGTTTTGAGGTTTTTGTTGGTGATTACACCTCCATTGTTAATCTCAGATGCTAAATTTTTCATGGTTGTCAGCATTCTTTGTGCGGTTCTAGACAGTACAGTGTGCTTTCTTAGTGACCTGAACATAAAGTATGTAAAGCACTACAAACAAAGTAATAGATCGAAAATACAAAGGCACACGAATTTCTATTTTTTGCTCTCTCTCTTCAAGGCACTTTAACCTCTTCCTCGGTGTAGGCTCCCTAAAAGTCACATCTCATGGTATGGACGCATCATTCAGAGGTATCTTCAAGAAGAGTGGTCTTTTTCATGAAAGGGATGCAATGAAAATCAAAGGCTTATTTTAATCATTTGCTCTGCCAATGTCAACCCCACGTACAGAACAGCAAGAGAAAACTTTGGCAGCACCTCTCTTGAGTCCCATTTCCTGAGCTGGTAGCAAATACCACCACTTACATGGTATAAGACAGAATCAAGCAGAGCCTTTAACTGCTATAAGGAAATTCCTAATTATGGCATTTCACTATTATTTTAACTGTAGTTATTATTACATTATTTTGTTGTGGTTTTTTTTTGTCTTCTTTCTCATTTGAATTTTAGAATAATGTGCTGCCTTATGTAAGGCAATCCAGAAATAATTTTAATCAGAATTTATTTAGACTAAGAGCAGGCAATTTCTACTTAAAATTTTCATAGTAGTATAAAGGGAGACTATTATTTGAAACCTGAATGTCTGTTCTGAATGACTGCCTAAAGCCATGTTTCTGGTGGTTTTGGAAAAACATTTTGCAATTATATTTTATGTTAAATTTATAATCAGGAGATATCAATCTATGGAGTAATATATGTGGTTTTAAATGAGTTTTTTAATGACAATCTTCTCATTGATTTCTAAGCTTTTCCTTTTAATAGCAGTGTCCAGTGAAACTATTATAGTTTGAATTATGTTAAAAATGCTTCAATTATAAATTGTGGTATGGATTTACAAAAAATAGATCAAATTTGACTAACAATATCTTTCTTTCATAAGACAGCGATTGCCTAGGCAAAAAAAAAAAGTGCAATGTCATCCATCTAGATGTTAGTAAAGTATTTGATATCCCACTATTAATTAAGCTGAAGAATTCATATTAAAAATTTTGAGCAAGGAAATGACTAAACGGAACATCAGTAATAGTACTGGAAAAAAAAAAAGAGCTGGAAGAAGGTAACTACAGACACAACTGATCTCACTCCAGTTTTTCTATGTCTTTGGAATAGCACATGTTTCAAAAAAAGAAAAGAACTCTAGTCCTTATACAGCAAAGAGGAGGAATGTCTTTACAACAAAAACAAAAACCAAGAAATTTTTCACACTGCTGATCATGACAACTCCATTTGGAATCTTTCACCTAATTTTCAAGAAAGATGCATTCAGCCTGGAGTAGGGAATGGAGAGCTCATATTGCAAAGGAAAACAAGGATGCGTCTTTCTAGCTCTAAGAAAATACTACATTACTCTTAAAACAAAGCAGCCCACTATAGAAATAATAATTCCAGTAATCGGACAGTTGTGCTAATACCCCTAGAATAAAATCTAATTTTACCTGTACATCACAAAAGTCAAAATATTTGAACTAGAAGGATCCTTGACCCATATTTATTTCCCATGCCTCTCAGTAGGAAAATATGTTCTGATGCTAAGCAGTCCATGCATCCTTGGTTTGCTATCTGTGCAGAAGATTTTATTCTAAATGTGCAGCTTAATTTATGTGTTTTAAACTTTCCAAGTTAAATCAATTCCAATAATAATATATTCCGTAAAGCTCTTCCAGCAAAACCACCAGTTTTGTACTTTTATACAGTGTTCTTCTATTTATTTTCATTTACATTTGATTCCAATTGTTTCATAGCCTAGTATACTGTTTACTTACATTATATCTTGCTAGCATTTATTATAATTACTACATCTTAATTTTTATTCTATTTCTGAGCCATCGAACACATACTTTTATAACTTATTTGTTGAACTCAAGTGCTTGAGTTTGTGTTTCAAGATACTAAATTCCATTTAGGACTCATTTTCTCCCTTCCACAATTAATTAATAATAGTCTGAAGTTCATTGACTGCTCCGGTTGTATCAATAGTATTTTTAGTTTGGTCATGTCAGCAAATTGTAGATACTCCGCAAAATCTTG
Source organism: Perdix hodgsoniae (assembly GCA_035772895.1). Classification (NCBI taxonomy): domain Eukaryota; kingdom Metazoa; phylum Chordata; class Aves; order Galliformes; family Phasianidae; genus Perdix; species Perdix hodgsoniae. The sequence continues at coordinate 5,697,713 of JAPSGF010000013.1, forward strand.
TTCTTGCTTTTTTGCTCTCAAAATACACATTAATCTAAGTCCCAGTACTGAAGTGAGACTGAGTGGCCCCAATACGTTAGCTTTGGTTTTGGCCTGAGACTGTAAGCCAGTCTTTTATTCTTTTCTTCAGTTTAAATAAAATCTTAAAACCTTGATAAATGTTTCTCCTGACCTTTCTGATAAAAATTCAGGAAAATCCATATATATGCTCTTGGGTTTATATAAAAGTTCTAAGAGAACGCACAGTTCTGTATCATAAATCTTATTCTTTCTTTACCAGCATCAAGCAATTTGATTTATAATACTCTAATGTTTTCCCTTGTACTTACAGTTAAAAAACAGAATGGCAATCATATGCAAGTTGGAGGCAGAAAGAAAGAAGAATACTTTCTTTCTTGTCTCACTAAAGTATAACCAAGAAACAGTCTGGTCCTTTTGCAATTCCAAAAATAACCAGGTCAGGTTATCTTTTTGTCTTCTGCTTGGACAAAAAAGCTGCTAAAATGTATATTCATCCACCTATCTGAACAAAGTATGTCTTCTTTGAGATCTCTTGGCATAAAATTATACTTAAATTGTAGGTTTGGGCTACTGAGTCTTGATCCAGTATTACAAGTCTGTGGATGATTTTCGGACAGATCTGTCTGACAGTAACGTTTTTTTCATCACACTTCAATTCATAATACCAACATCTATTGATTTCACAATTATTTTTCCTATTTGCCTTCTGCATATACAGCTAAAATTCAAGTAGAGTGCATATCAACCACAAATGCCAATGATATTTAATAGATGTGCTCATTTCACAGCTGCAAAATCGATCATCTTCAGTGATCTCCATCTTCATCTCTTTGTCACTTCTAGTATTCCAGAGTAATGGAAAATGGGCCATTGATAGCTGAGGTCAGCCTTGGGCAAGCTAGCATTCAAAAAACATTCTGATGCTATTGTCCCACCTACTTGATTTAAGGCTAGGTTTTACTATTGCCATTTATCTTAAATAAACTTTTTCAAACCTCCTTTCACAAATAAGGCGCTTCTGGCCCAGCTTTTCATTAGAGCCCATTACCTGAAATTCAGTAATTTAACAATCCAATGTTAATCCAGTGCAATTACATTTTTTTGAAAGTACATTTGATGGTCTTCAAGAAGATCAAAATGCTAAAAACTAAAACAAAGGACATGCAAGGCCAACAACTAAAATGTCTTCTCAGATTTTTTCAATAGATTTGCTTTATATCATAGTTGTTAGAAAGGTATAATTGTCATATTAATCCTTGTTCTGGCAAAAGGTACATCTCTTTCCATTTCCGAAGGTGACAGAAAAGCTGCCCTACATCTAGACAGTATAGTTCCATGAATAATTGGTTTGCACATTCAATCTGATAGTGAAAAGATGAATATGAATATCCTGCTTATCTGAAATGTAAAATGAAAAAAGCGTCCTTCCAGGTTAAGCATTATTTTGAATAGTTCCATTGTCTCACATTTCTTCTGGTAAAACTTCATCATTTATTCAGTAACTCAGGCATCTCCAATGCATTAATTGTGTAGACTGTAACATAACAGACAGCCCTTGTTTTGTGAATATAACATTCCTGGCACATACTGTAATTATCTAGCTTCTAAATAAGAAGGGGGAAAAAAAAAAGGAAGACCTGAATGCAGAATCAATTGATTAATGCAAAAATTAAACACCATGTTTGAATAAATGACTTTTATCATTGCTACCAAGTGCTTTACAAGGAGCTGTGCGCTGTCACCACTTTAAAAGTTTTCTAAAATATTTTAAATAAAATTTAAAAATCCATATGCAGAGCTTTACAGTTTCAAAGCACATCATCGGTAGTAATTCATCCACAATCCCAAGACACAGATAAGCACCTGTTACTGCTTATCTTCCAGTTGTTCTGTCCTTAGTGCTCACCTAACGTGGATGGGTATCATTCTTAGCTGACAGCCACCAAACAGGCTGTGCATGAGTGCTGCAACGTCAAAGACAATGACAGAACATTTTCTCAGAGATGAACAGATTATGACTTTCCTTATAGTAAGTTCAGTAACGTAGTGCATTTATTTCTCTTAAAGGAATGTTCTACCATCCCACTAACAGAAAGCGCAGAGTAAAAAAAACGAGGAGAGAAGGCATTGAGGTTAACCTGGTTTAATCAACATCAAAAGCTTAACTTAGACCTTGAATTAAGCTTTTCTCAATGAAAGGTCTGTAAACTAGCACTGTACTACAGTACTCTGAGTATTTAATTTCTCAGAGTTCACAATTTCCCTTTGTTCAAACACCTGTATGTGTTATGAATACAGAAGAAATATTTCCAGAAGAAAAGGCATTTCCTACTTTGTAATATGCACACAGGGCTGACACTGCTTCCATATTGATGGTAGGATATTTATGTTTTCTAGAGAAACAGCAAAAGATGCTTGAGGTTCAGTCCTACACTACTATTCTAATGCCACATGGTGACTAAGCTATTTCACTCACATTGAGCTATTCCTTTTACTATTACCAAAGCCATTCAGAAGCAATAAAAAGGTTGCTACCTCTTCTTTCAACCTTAATAGAAGCAGGGTTCTGCTTTGATGCATTAGATTAGCTATTTAATGAGAACCAAAACATATACCTTCCCTCCTTTTTTCAGTCTGTATGGCCTGCAGTACTCAGCATCAGTTACTGAAACTGCTTGAAGAATAAGCAGCTTCAGCTCTCTTGTGATGCTTCCCTTCCAAAAGCCATGGAAAAACTTGATGTAAAGTATTCATCAGACATCTAAAAGCTCTGGCAGAGTTATTTCTTGGATTCTGAGCAGTAATCTAAACCAGTGTAGTCACTGCTGGGAAAAGTTTTGGTGTCTACTTTTAGAATGACAAATGACCTACAGGTTCCTTAAACACTGATGTTCTTCTTGGAATCTTCTTTTCTATAAAGGCCTTTTTTTCCTCCCAGATGAACCACACTTTTCTGGATTTCAAAAAAATGGATCTGTGACCCTGGTTTGTAGGTAGTGTTAGATAAGCCAAGTCTTCTGTCTCTTTTTGTTCTCTGAAGATATTTGGCTCAGTAGCTGCAGCAACTGAGAATCTTGTTGCTGTTTGTTTTTATAAATTGCTTCCATACTGATGGTAAAAGTAGTTAGGTGCTGTTTGTAAATACTATTTCATGCCTCAAGCAGACAAGAAAAAGCTCTGATTTTCCATCTGGCTCCATACTGTTTGATTTCTTAACAGATTTGAGCCAGTTAGCAAGCTACTAATGTTTTTAATTAAAAATAATTTCAATTAATATTTTTAATAGAAAATTTTTACTGGGGGCATCCGGTAAGCCTGAAAGAATGGGGAAAAAAAACATGCTCTTTTCAATAGGAAAAATCACTACATTAAAATAGTCCTTATTGTAAGGAGCCTGTGGATGGGTACGGAATACTGACTGCACAAGAATGGCTACACTGGGTCAGGCAGAGGGCTCATCTAATCCAGTGCTTCTTCACTGGCATCAATAAGTGGATGCTTAAGTAGACAAGAAGAGCACCATTTGGTGTTTCCCAAGTATCAACACTCATAAATTTAAACAAGGAAAATGATAATAAATGAGGTCATTTGTCTAATCAAGCAGTTAGTCAAGATACACTTTTTAAAAACCCAAATTGCAATTTTCTGAAGTTCTCCACGTTGTCACCATAACTGGCAGTGGTGAATGAAAACCAGTGATGATGTGTGAGAACAGCACTTTGCCAATTACAAAAACTAGCAAACTTAAATCCTGATCGTGCAACAAATCAATGAGAGTTTTCTCACGTTAGTCAAATTGACAACTGGGACCAAAACTGAACAAAATAATCCAAACAGCAATTTGCTGCTATAAAAAAAAGATTTAAAAAAAAATTGTTAATTTCTTCGGACACAGGCTTAGGAGAGAACTGGAAAATTACAAAGATGATGACTGGGAAAGCATCTATGAGACTCTTCGAACAGAAGTTGAAATTCTGCAAATGGTATGCTATTCTCACTACATATTTTAAGTGCTTGATATTTATAAAGGTGTAATTTAAGATGATTAGCAGTGGTTTTAGATAAGCGTTTTATATTGTGTACAAAGCCAAACATCCTTGCATTGCAGGTGCACTCAATTCCCATCTGTTTTAACCCATTGTTTCCAAGTGTCCAGGAATATAAGCAAAGAAAAAGAATTTAAAGGCACATTGCTAACAGAAGAAAGATCTTCATGGGGAATAGCAATAATCATTAATTTCTTGAAAGCTGCAAACTACTATGCATTTAGGAGCTAAGTTAATCTTTAACTCCAGCTGTCAGTTAAATGAAAGATGGGAATATGGAGAAATAAGACCATAATTGCATCCTTTTAGGGAAACATTTTATTTTGCCCACTCACAATTTCATCACAAAAATCTGTTAAATTATGTTTTTCTCTAGATGTCAGTCCTAACTCACATTTTTTGATTGTCGGTCTGTGTAACAACACAAAGAGAAGAAATGTTTTGAAGTCTCATTTTTGAAAACAAAAGGTTTTTCAAAAGTTCATTTTGGAGCCCCTGATTGAGTTGTATGAAGATGCAGCTGTTATTCTGCATCAATAGCAGAATATCAGTCATGGAAATTTTGTATTACTGACTCATGATCATTTTCAAATTCCTGTCGGAGGCATGTAACTTTCTTCTGCTTCATCCATTAGTTTTATTATGCCTGTCAAACTTCAGAAACAAAAACAGTGTAATGTTTAAAAGCTTCTCTGTAAAGAACAGTGAACTCATTCAATTTGATTTTCTATAATTCAATTCTTTCTGTTTTCCAGAAACTATCACAGAAAAAGTCTTCAGACAAGTGAATAATGTGTGACACATCTTATGAAGTGTCATAGAAGTTAGTCTGAGTACTGTAAAACAATTTTACTCTGGCTTTCTCAGGTTTGTCTTTTGTGTCTCCCGTTTGGTTAAACCACAGTTTCTATATGCCTTTATTTTACATTAAGATTGATTTATATTAATATAAACGTGTGGGGGGAGGGGCGGGGGGTTGTTTGTCTTTTCTCTATATCTCTGTGTTTATCCGTCCTCACATCAACAGCTATCCATCCTTAGATTCCTCTGTTGCTCATGAATGGACAACACTTCATCTGTAGCACATACAGCCAAGTGACCATATTACAAACTCCATTCCCTATGTACTGTTTTTTAGAAGGAGCATTCTCCTTTTAAGTTAGCAATGTGGTCTTATTTAGGAGGAAGATTGCTATTACCATCAATAAATAAACTGCATTAAACAGCTGTGCCTATTCAGTTTATCGCTTGACAATGCAGCTCCCTAACAAGCTCTCTCAAACAGCTCAACTCAATTAATACAGGATAATTGTACAGAATAATTTGCAAATCTACTGACCAGTAGATGTGTCCAGTTATTGTAAACCAGTCCACTATTTAGCATTTGTTGTATCATAAAACTTACTCTCTTCTCCCACAACCTGTGAGATACTGAATGCACTTCATCACTTGACAACAGACTAAACTCTATTTAAATGAGAAGTTAACATTTCTGGGGAAGCAGTGAAGAAATTCCATTGAGTAAGGAACCCTCTCCATTCAGAAACGTGCAACATTTTTCCCACCTGAGTGAGACGAATAACTGTTGTGCGCTGGTTTTTCTACACTCAGAGCCCTCAGAGCTCTGTTACACATAAAACTGCAAGAGGTGTTTTATTAAGAGGGTAGGAATCAATCTCTTTGGAAGTTGACCATGTTCTGTCTGAGATGTTGAAAGTTTGTTTCCTGTTCAGACACAGTTGCCTTTTCAAATCTCTGTCAAGGTGTAATCCCCAGCATGAGGATCAAAGAGTATTCTGATTGTTTTTGTTAACTAGGATAATTCCAAGAGGTTGGAACTATCCTAATTGCCAGTGCTGTTGGAGCAACATTCCTTATAAGGTTTGCCTTTCCCTTAAAAGAGATCCTCCTAAGGTATGCTTAATTTTTAAACAACTAAGATGTTCTCACTCTGATGGGACTGCCTGACTGTAAGTTAGGCAGCTACTGCTTGTGGGTTTTGGTCACATTCAGAGCATTTACAAAGTGGCACAGTTACATATTAGAGTGTCTAAAGACAGCAATCTGTCAGGGCTTAGATACTGGAAGCAATTATAAATTCATGCTTTGCTGGTATAGCAAAGTTTATCCTTGTCATTTTATTGATCTAATTGAGCTTGCCTACATTAAGTATATTAATTAATCAACCAGGAAAAACTTACTTTTAAACTTCATTTTTTTCCACATACAGTTGCTTTATGTACAAGAATCCCTTGCATTTCTTTGGAATTAGCCAGTATTTATATAATTATGCAGTCCATATATGGGAGAAAAAAAGCAGAACAAACCCTCAGGTTATTACATAAAACAGAACTCAGTGGCTTAGAGCAGAATTGCAAATGTACAATTTACAGGTAAATGAAATGAGCAATAGCATCCAATAGCCATATTAGATCCATAAATATGATAAATTTATGTCCCTAAGTGGCCTGAAAATACATTTGGGGGAAAGAAATACAGCTTGCCCTTTTCAGAGTTATTTCTGATTCAACAAAACTCGTTGCAGCTTCATCTTTTTTTTTTTTTTTCTTTTTTAAATAGTTGTGAAGGTCTAAATTTTTCATTAATTTCAGCAGAATTATAACGTAAGTATAGCAACATTTGAAACAACTCAAATGGCTAAACCTCTCAGAATCAATAGGACAACAAACTAGGAATAAAACTCACAAAAAAAAAAAAAAGTGAAACAAATCAATATAAATCCCATTGGGCTGAACAAATCCCTCAACAGCTTTAATAAAATGTGTATTGTTGGACTCACCCAGCTGTTAGAGTGTAGAAGTTAAACATACTGATTTCTCCGAGTAGGAAAATACATTTGTCATCACTGTCTCATGATTAATATAATCTGGGACCGATATAATGTTTCTGTCTCAAAAATTCAAGCAAAAAAGTTAAGTAAAAAATGTGCTTTGTGAATTATCTTTAAAATTCTCCAGTCCAGGAGTGACTAATTTTTAAAATAAAGAGTGAAAAAGAATCAGAGCTGTTCTTACAGTTAATTAATTTGTCGAAGAAGAGAACATTGCCAGACTACCACGAAAACGCAGATAGAGTTATTGGGAATAGATCAATTATTCCACAGATGACACTGTAATAAATATTATTTCAGGGAATACTCCCCGATTTTTTTACAGTGGCTAAAGAACTGCTTAAAATATTTACCTGATAGGGACTGAGATATGACAAGAGTCATGTTCTACATGCTTTGGTAATGATGAACTCCAGCTTTATCTAGGCTTACATGCTGACACCACAGCACCTCTGCACTGTGACCACTTCCCCTTAAAATCCAGCTGAGCAGACTGAATTTTTTTAACATCACAGCTCCCAATCATACTTTCTATAATGCACTTCCAAGTAGCAGCCCAATGCAAATGGGTGATTCCAGTGGAGAGTCTTTGAAGAAAGATGATCCAACTGTAAACTAGTTATGCCAGAATTTAGACCCAGGACTTGTCATAGAACTAAATCTACAAGACTGGCTCGTGGGGAAACCCAACCAGGAAGCTGTCAGCCTATGGGGCCATGCTCAGAAACAGGAGACTCAAAGAACAAAACACCCAACAAGCCAGAAAACAGAAGAGAAAGCACAGGAAAGATTATAATTTAAGTATACAAAAAGCCCTCAATATTACTCGCTTTTCCCAGTCATCTCCCTATTTTTAAACAGGTGCAACTGGCAGAAAAGTGAGAGAAGCTAAACAATGCATTTATTTTGATCCTTATAGCAGGGAGTTAAACCACCACATTTTCCTGCTCTTTGTTGATTACTAACAGGCCAAATGAAAGACTGTATATAGATGAAAACCACTAAACTATCTGACCACAGAATAAACTTACAGTTAGCTAATGCAACAGTACCCACACAAATTATCTCTAATTGGTTGATGCAAATGCAATTGAATTCAGAGTACTGCCAAATTATTGATAAAACAATAAACAAGAATATGTTGTGCATACATATACATTAAAAGTACATACAGCAGAATGACAGACTGAGTTGGTGAGCAAAAATCATATATATGGCATGGGTTAAAATGTCAATTAATGTCCCAAGTGAAAGGAATATTTATTTTTAACATCTGAGACTGAATTATATGCATGCATCAGAAAAGGCTAGAAAAAGTACCTGCAAGTCCAACTCTTACCACAAGGGTGTAATGAGGAACATGAGTGCAGGTCAATAAAGAACTGGAGCACTTAGAATTGGGTTTGCATCCTAAGAAAGAATATATATCCAAATTCATAAAGCATCTCACTTTCATGAAAAGCACAGAAGAGACAACAGGCGGGTGTGAGAGAGAGTCACAGTACCTGCAATAATGATTGGAAAGAACAGAAAGAGAAGAGAGAGCCAACTGGCTTATGACAGCCTGATCTGAAGTAATGTCCAGAAGCTTTCAGCAACAGAAAACAGCCCTGGGAGATTTCTATGAGAAGATAACAAATTTAGTAGGTACCTGCTAAATGGGCTGTATGCCCATTTTGTAAAGTTGACAATGCAATAAACAGCTACTGGGTGAAGAGAACTAAGAAACAGTTCCAGTTCTCTGCTCTGAAAAGAGTTGTGGCACTACAGTATGTTATCTGGGTAAAGGATCAGATTCAGTGTCTAATGATCTATGCCTTGGTTGTCAATAGAGTATTTAAGTAATTGTTCTGTGTCTTTTGAACTGTTCTAATCAGAGCTGACTTGCATCACTGACATACCTTAGCAATAATCCAGCCTTATAATTTCCCATCATTCTCACTGTATCTGCTGGGATTTGTCAGCCTCTTACACAACTTGTGTAATTATTTGGTTCTTTTACATTCAGTGAATTCGAGGAGGGGGCTGATTTTTATCAAATTTCTATATGCTTCTTTAATTTGCTAGATATCAGACTAATATTAATAGCTCCTTTTGTATGGAAATATCTATAGTCTGTGCTAAAATTATTAGGTTTTGAAATGCCTACAGAACGACAGTTTTCAAATGTCTCCTGAGTAAACATCCCAAAGACCAGATTGGTAAAACCTTGCACTGTTGATGTTCCAAATAGGCAATATACCTTCTTCAGCAGGCCAAAGTCAAGGCACCATTATTGATTCACAGTCATTTTGGATTCCCTGCTGATACATATAGGTTTTAATGGTCTTAGCATGGAATTGTTGGCAGAAAGCTTATATTTCATTTATTCTTTCACTAAAATCACAGCACAAAGTGAGATATAACATCACTTGCATCTTCTAAAACATTGGATGTGTTATGCTAAGCTATAAGCTTTCTGCATTTCTTTACAGCCGACCTATGCAGGAACTCCCAGGAGCTCCCAGTTTTCCCTATTCCTTTGATCTCTCCCATCAGCCCACGTTGGTCAGTCTGGATAGCTGAGAAGCCTAACAGTTTCTTTGGCAATGTGAAGTGGGAGCTGGTACTTTCTTTCTGCTAGATATTGTGAGTGTTTAAAGACACACACACTTGTTAGAAAAATATTGCCTTAGATTTTTATATGAAAATAATATTTTAACTAGATGAAATGCCAGAAATGACACTTTATAAATACAAAGAACATTTTTGTGTTTTATTGAAATGATAATTCCTCTTACTGTGTACAAATTTCCACGTGTTCTTGATAACACATCTCAGTGAGAAAGGAGACCATAGCTTCTCTTTCCCTTTAGAATAGAGCACTGTAATTTATTAAGCAGAATTCATGCTAGCAAGAAGAGAACAAGATCCAGCCAGCAATCAAATTGGATTGGAATGGTGTTCAATTCTCTGTTAAAAGGAGCATTTGAAATAATTTGATGCTGATTAAGTTCTTTTAAACAGACTCTGAACAAATAAGTGCATAAAGCTAACTCAGTCATAAACTAAACAGTGAACAACATATTGTGTACATCAAACAGAAACAAAGCACATTCCTCCTGTCTAATATCAGAATGATATGTCCCTTGGATTCTTCACACTGCGGTTCATAAATTCCTTTTGGTCTTGATTAAAAAATAATGATAATCAGGCCATCATCCTAAGTAAGCAGACTCATAGAGGGATATTCTAGTGCCATCTAGTGGACTTTTTTTAGTATAGTATAAATAATTTCTCCTGAGCAACAATTTTCATTTTAGTACTGCAACTAGAAAATGCTTATTGTTACTGAGAGATGCTTACTTCCTATCTCATCATTTGTACATTATGATGTTGGATACATCAACTTTAAAATAATTCTATTGACTCTATGTATGTATACCACTTCTGTGCAAAAATCGCATAAATACCATGCAGAGCAGGAATATACCAAACTACATTATATGCAAGGAGCAGACATCCCACTGTGAGGCCATCAATAACCTACTGAGGCTAAAAGACACTTTTGGAAAGGGGCACAGCTTCTGTTTGAGGACTTCAAAAGGGGGGATACATCAGACCTATTCTGCTGACTAATTTGCACAGTAATCTTTGTATAATTCATAGTTCAAATGTGTCTGCTGTGCTTCTAGAGCTTGTTTTTTTGTAAGCTTTTGCTTGTGAGATTAGAAAGCCTTTTAACATCAAGTATATTCCCCTTGTGCTAGTACTTCTGTGCCACAGGCAAGTTATGTTTCAGACTCTTTTGATAAGCTTAACAAATTGCATTCTTCCTTTCTTTCAGAGTAAGGCATTTTTCCAGTGCTCAAATAATCTCTGCAGCTTTCTTCCTGCGCCCATTTCTTACACTTTTAGAAACACTGACACCCGACTTGCAGGCAATATTCTAGTACCTGTTTCATCAATGCTTCTATAAACGTAAAATTGCCTTCCCACTCCTACACACTGCTCTCCTGAATAGATTTCCAGATTCCCATTAATCGTTTTTACCTCAGACATTGCATTTCAAGTTTGTGTTGACTCAGTTGTTCAGGCTGATTTATAAGCATTTTTCAAAGTTGCTGCTTTCCCAAATTCTATACCTCCTCAATACTTATAACCTTTTTTTGTCAGATGTGCAGCTCTGCATGGAACTATATTACCATGTTAGCACGGGTTCTGCTTGCCAGGCTCTCCATGTTATTCTGTGTGACCACCTTTTCTAATCCTGATGTCAATCTCAGCATCATCTGCATATTGTGTCAGCAGTAAGGTTATATTTAGATCCAGGTTACACAAAAAGCTGTAGCATTACTTTGGCTTGAGCACTCTTCTTTGGAAGACAGTTGCAAACAGCCACACTGGATAATTTTTCATCTCTGCAATCATTTCTCAAAACCATTGGTTTCAGATTTCAGTCACTGATTACAGCTGTATGTGCTACAGTGCTGCCTAGTTCAGAAAAATTGTACTTCAGAACTCAAATGACACCAAAGTAGTAAATGCACACTAGAGATCTTAGAGATTTACTGTGGTTTTGCACACCATAGCACATGGGATCAAGATGACCTACTCTGCCCTTCCAAATATCCCTACCAGTACTAACAGTATTCTCATACAAGCCAGCTGCTTTTCATTCACACAAGCCCACAGCTGTGTAGTTCAGAAGCAGTGTAGGTGGGAATGATGCTCACTGAATGTATATGGATACCAAACAGTGGATGTGAGCACAATGAGATAGCGGGTAGTGCATTTCAGCAGCAGTATCAGGGATAGCAGTCACCTCCTCTGGGGCAGATTTTTATGAGGGCAGCATGCAGGCTCTGGTTCATCACTGGTGAGAAAGCAAAGCTATTAAATAGTGATACTGTGCTCTTTGTATCTGTTGTAGTTTCCATGGAAATAAATAGGAGGCATTACTTTCAGAGCAACCTATATATATTTTGTTTCTGCTGTTAATGATGAGTTATTACTACAATCAATAAGTACATCAGCTTGACTAATCATTTAGAAAAAATCATTAATAATAAAGACATTGTACAATGCTGATGCGCTCAGACAGAAATTGCAGTAGGTGGTAGTGTGAGCATGCACATCTTCAGAAAATGGTTTAGGATTAACTGTAGTAGCTGTGATAACCATTAAAAAATCTGTAGTGCTTTTTTCTTTAACCAGAAATATTTTGCCTAAAAGAATAATGAATATAAGAAGTTAGCTTCCCAAAACAACACAGCCATATTTCTTATTCATGACTGTACATCTATAACCAGATACATAAGGTGCATCTTAATGCCTCCCAAATACCAGTAAGATTCTAAGCTAAATACACAAGGAGGAGACCAAAATATAAACAAGTTGTATTCCTTTTCCTTTTCCTCCAGTCTCTTAATTGCTTCTTCATAAAGATTTTTTCATACCACAATATCTTAATTTGCCCACTTATTTTAGAGATCTTTGCTTTACCTTCTCACTTTTTTTCTCATGCAGCTCACACGTCCTGCTAACTGCTTTTTCAAACTCACCCAGCAGAGAGCACCAGCTTCAAATTCAGATGGACACCAGATTTTGGAAACCTGTAAGATCGATCACCAAAAAGGCTCCAATTTCCCTCCCTCATAATGGCAGCACTCCTGTGAGGCCCAGAGACTTTAAAGCAGAACCTTGGATGCCATTCCCCATGCATATGGAGGGAGGAAGGCAGAGTGCTCCACTAGAACAGAGCCAGGATTAGATCGATAGGTATAGATGTAATCTCCGTGCAAAAACTACTGCCTGTAAATTGAGAGTGCTGATATTTATTTCTTTATGGCACCTGGAAGTGAACTGTCGCCTTGTGGCACATATCATCACAGGAGAGATAAAAATCTCATTTTGGGCAAAAGCAAGAAAAAATTGCATTGAGAGGAGGGAGGAAGAGAAGAGATGCTCCTGTGCAAGGAGGCTGCAGGTTCTCAGAGCAGAGCTGAGGGCATCATTACAATGCTTGCACATGAAGCGAAGTAGAGGAATGTTTTGCAGGAGTTGTGTAGGAGGGAGGCAGGTGATGGGAGCAGACATCAAGCCCTAGGCATAGGAGTGGCTTTGTAGGAGGAAGGGCACCATAGCAGGATTGACAAACAGATCACAGCTGAAGTTACTGGCTCAGGAATGTCTGAGGCAATATAAAGATTGTTCTGAAAACAGGTGAAGAGCTGTGTTAATTTGCCTCTCTTAGATACCAGCTGTAAGAAAAATCATTACTTCAAAAATACCTGCAGACTATTGCTGGAAGATATTTATGATTACCAGCTGTCGTTTGTCCCTGTGTCTCACTCAGAGATGTAAACCATAACTCTGGCTCTGGCTGCAGCCATGCCAGGAGCAGAGAAAATAAGCACTCATCCAATCACCATATACTCTTATTATACATTTTATCAAACAAAACAGCACAAATACTAAAAAAGAAAAAAATAAAAGACAGCAGTGAGAAGGATCCTTCTCAAGTTTCCAGTGAAACTACCTTAACCAATGGGTTAATGAAAATCCTTTTAACACAGTTGTCTCCAAATGTATCTACAATGCAATTATGTAAACCAAGTGATTCATCCTAGTGCTTCTCAGAAAATACGCAGGCAAATATAAGAAAAGAGACATATTTGAAAATCAGGTTACCCTGAGTATGATTTATTCTTGTTGAACTGAATGCACATAAACAAAGCTTTTCAAACCCTTTGAGAATTCAAGTAACATAAATTGTTATTTTCTACTTGGATAGAAGATACTGGTGCATGCCACTTTCATATGCCACATCAAAAAGCTCCAATCTACTGATGCAGGTTTCTATCCTAAACTCTAATAGCAACATATGACAGCCATTTATGAATATATAACTCATATCTGTGTGCAAATACTGCTATTTACTTGCCAAAGTTCCAAGATTTTATTTTATTTCTAATATGGAGCTCTGATAGATCTCCGTTGAATGGCAGTTTTGTCAGGGTGAGTTTCACTACTAGAAAGATAGGTTTCAGGGATTTCTCTCCTCCTCCCTTCAAATATAGTTTCTCACTGTAATTTCTTCAAGGAAATAAGGCGTCTTAGTTTTATTATTCAGTCTTGTGAGAGACTTGTCTTTTGTGAGAGGAAAAGTATTACTCATCTACTTGAAGTCTACCGGTAACTCTCAAAAAAATTCAGCCACTTTTCATATGTTTTTAATATGATGCACCAGCATCTTTCCTTCTCATGTTTGAGTAGAGCTGGCCTCTAGGTGCTGCTGTGATGCAAATAACTGGCAATGGGATGGTGGACGTGACGTTATAAATTGGAGCTGAAAGGTGAGTGCAAAATTACACTCAGTTTCATGGCCCTCTGTATTACCTTCTGAGTTTCTCTCTCTATAAACACATACGGGCGTTTGTTTCTACAGCAGGAGGTATTTCTACAACTGTGTTCATGCTTATTAGCTTCATATTAGCATCAATTAGCTTTTTTTTAATTATTATTTATTTTTATGAATAAGGCTAGCACATATTGGATCTCATCCTTGTGTAGAAGGAGCATGTTGCCAGAGCACAGACCCCAGCATGGGAACCAGGACACTTCCTTGGGGCTGATAATATATAGATGAATCATAATGACTAATCAGGGATCACAGTGTCTTTGCAAATCAACTGCAACTGTGGATAAAGATGCTGATATTCAGACATCAACCCAGCTAATTTTGGGTGAATGTCTCAACCATTCAAAGAGCCCTCTAAGAAAATGAGGCCATGATTCTGTTCACGAAGGAATCATTTTTGAAATATATTATCAATTCTCTGAAAATATATATTGCTTCAGTTTGAGGTGTACGAATGTTTATAGCAGACACAGGCAGAACTACAGTGTAAAAGAAATAATAACTTCAATCATTATATTTCAGAAGTTTTTAAAGTTATATTGCAAAGTGAGATATGGTAACAGTTGCAGTGATGAAATCCCAGTGGAATAAAGGGTACAGCTGAGAACATCTGTAAAAGACAAACCAAAGACTCTAAGCTCTCATGGCTTGTCCTGTGCTCAGCTCTGACCTCTTAAGGCTGTTGATAATTCCAGCTTTGGACATTGGATGTTTAACATTAACCTTAACCAACTCAAACTGCAGTTGGACCGGTCACCTCCTAGGAGACTCCAGGACATGGAATGTCCAGAACACCTGTTCATCACAAGACAGGACAACTGAGGGCTTAGGAGGCCTTTGTTGTCACTGGAAGATTTGATCTAACAAACAATGTTTAAGAAGTAATTAAAAAAAATAGCTAAGTAACTATTTCTTTTCATAATATTAACAGTGAAAGATAACTAAATCAGACTCTGCTCTATGAAAAACAAGGCCTGCAGACTGCAGTCATTTACAAACATTTGCAGACTGCCCAACTGGTTTCATAGAATCATAGAACAGAATCATGAAATCATCAAGGAAGAGACAACTGAGATCATCCAGTCCAATCACCAGCCCATCCCCACCATGCCCACTGACCATGTCCATCAGTGCCACATTTCTACTGAACACTCCCAGGGACGGTGCCTTCCCCATCTCCCTGGGCAGCCTGTGCCACTACTTCACCATTCATTCTGAGAGGAAATTTTTCTTAATATCGAACCAGAATCTCCTCTGGCACAACTTAAGTCCATTACCTCTTGTCCTCAGCAGCATGAACCCACACACAAACCAGACCTGGGTGCTTTTACTCCTCAGTTCTTCACACTTGGTATTTAGTGAGATCTCTGAAAATTTGTTGATATCTGACATTTTTTCAGACATTTCTGTGCATCTAAAATACAAGCCAAAAGTGTACACACACTGAAATCGATGTGGAAATGCTGGTTCTGTCCTCACTTACTGAAAGCAATGGGAAGAACTTCAGCTGACAGCAAAAAGAGGCGGAGCTGGGCTTAGCTTAGGAAATATTCCAGTTAGACTTACTTAGATCTAATCACTGTGGTAATACCTCTATATATTGCATGCTGGACTGATTGCAGCATTCCACTCCCACATTCCTTACACATAAAATGAGTTTGTGATCATGCCGCACGCCACTCTCATTTGGGACAGCCTTTTTCAACACTGTATTTAAAGGAAATTTTTCTCTGATCCTCATGGCTTCAAAATCAAAAGGCTTTGAATTTTTAGGGCAATGCTCAGTTTTTCTGAAATTCTATTGAGTGAAACACTGATTCAACTGTAAGGCAAAAAGATGCCATTCTGCAGCTCACTCAGTGCATATACAGGAAGACAGTGCAAATTACTTACTTTTCTTCACAACCCTCCCTGTATTGGCTGGCCTCTCAAATAAGCAATGAGTGCTGTGCCAAAAACAGCAGAAAGCAAGAATGCTTCTGTCAAAACCTGATTTAATAGTGCTCCCAGTCCAAACTTCCTCCCCAGAGGAGAGGTAAAATAGGGACATGGTGCAGGATAAAGGATGCCGACAAAAACAATACACAGTTTTATTAAATCATTACATAGGTTGCCAAACCACAAGTAGGTAAGAACCTAAAGATAGTGAGATGAACATAGCAACACCTTTACGTCAACCTGTACAGGACCAAAGTTAGAGGAAGTGCAGAGTAACAAAAACAGCGCTTGTGAAATAGCAACCAAACCCACATAAACAAGGCCACATACAACATAAAAGGCCTGTTACGAAGCCACGTAATTATAATACTAGTTGTTTCTATTTAAGAGCAGCTAACGGCTCATATAAGCTAACATCACTGTTTGGCACTGTCATTCATTTTTCAGCATGGAGTGCTCAGCTCCAAAAATTGCAAACACTGAGAAAAGTGAGATGTAAGGATATTTAAATATCCAACTAACATTGAAATACACAGAAATTTGGCAGGGTGCTAGAAAGTACAAAATGACTGTGTCACTACCTTTAGTCTTCGGACTTCAAGAAATAAATAGATAAGAATTTCACCAAGATACTGAAAATATGCCAGTCAACCTGCAACTTATTGTTATTTAACGTGACTTCCTTTGTTTCAAGCAAACATTAATTAAGAAATAAAAAAAGTCTAGAAATGTTTCTAAAACCATAGCGTTTCAGTGATTGTGTGTGCAGATAGAGTTGTCCCAGTTATCTCATCAAGAATAGCCTTCTATGCTACTAATAACCGTCAAGTTTAATTGAGATGTTTTAAAATTTAGAAACATAAATTCAAAGACCTTTAGCTAGAGCGTCTATTCCACCATTTCATGTAATCTTTAAAGCATGTAACAAAATTCATCATGATCAATTGCAATTCATTTAGCATAGGGTTGTTGAGAATAGCTATGGCTTTTCCATTAATCTGTGAGATCCATTTTATATGGTCTTTAACCGTCTTTTCTTGAACTAATTTCCAACTTCAGAAAGCACCAATGCAATAATTTCAAGGTAAATGGCTGATAAAAGAAAAAAAGAAATGCCTGTTATGGAAAATCACAAAAGTTACGGATGTCTTTCACTACTTTTTGCACTATAGATAGCTAATCAGCCTTTTGAAAGTATGATTTTTTTTTTCCTTTTTTTCTGCAGCTCTGCACAATGGCTTAAAGGATTTATCCCTTTAGTCCTATCTTTAAAGTCATATTATATGCAGTGCCCTAATCACAGAAGTTTCCCTCTTCCACATGTTGCAACAGAAGGGAATTTTCAGGCTACTGCACAGAGCTGCAGAAAGAATCTTTGGCCAATTGTTCCCTCAAGAAATCAAAGATGAATGGCTAAAACTTTGAGACAGAAAGAATTTTCCTTTCTGGTTTTGGTAATGAGAGGCAAAGACAGATGTCCATCTACTCTTGCAGAGTGGAACAAGAAGTTTGTTTCCCAGCTCTTCCGGAACAGGAGGAAAAAAAATAAGTTCTCTCAGAAATAAGATGGGTGTGTGAATGAGTTCTGTAAAACCAAGGCAAATAATATCAAAGTAGTTAACCCAATTACAGTGAAGTCTTTTAGAAGCTGACAAGGAAGTGCTGACAACTAGCAATCTTGCTGAGCTATGAGCTTTCCTGGCATTAGCAAATGAGCATGAAAAACCCATTTCATGCTTGTCTGCTGGGTACAAATATGAAGATGCCTTGCCCTCCCAGCAACCTCTTCTCAAACACCAGAGGAGAGCTGTCACATCTGAGTGCCTGCAAAAAGGCAGATGAACTTTCTTAAACAACCACTTCGTGTTTTGAGCAATGCCTGTAGCAGTGAAGCTCCCATCAATGCTCAATGCTAGCTGGAATGATTACAAGGACTTTGTGGTGCAGAGCTTTGCATCTAGGAGTAGGATAGCAATGCTGCCATCCTAGGTAAAACTAAGAAACCTAAGCATCTTGTCATTCTAGTGTTAATTTGACAAAATCACTAAATCTTGTAAGTGATATGAAATTTTCCCCATCAGACTGCTGTTAAAGTCCACATAGCAGCAATGGGCTGAGGTAGGTTTTGGTTCCAGAAAGGCTTCGTAATGTAATGGATAATTCAATTTTCTTTACCTCCCCAGAGGGAATATGCACCAAAATACTCTAGTTATAGGTAAGATCTATGAGAATGAAGTAACAATAATAATTTATTAAACCAAATAGACTACTTTAAAAGTTTGAGTGACCTACTCCTGCAGTACACCTCTGAAGTAGGAAGAAATTGCAAGGATACAACAAAGTGAGGATTATGGGCGATAGGCGAATAGTTATAGGTAAATTATTATAGCTAGTAGAGTTAAATTGGAAGCAGGTTATGTAGATTAGATACTAATTTTTGGGGGGCGGAGGGGCTTTGTGGGGTCTAATGAATCATCTTTTCTGAGTTTTTCTGTTAATGCTTAAAGACAAAAACACAAACATTCATTCCCTTTACTCCAAAGTTATATAACACATCTGAAAATACCATAAACTGTAGTATCACAGATCTGAGCACTTATCACCAAATCCAGTTTCTACAAAGATGAGCTGGGATAACTTATATGTAGATTTTTTTTTTTTTTGTATTTATGCTTCATTTAGCCATTTCTTATAAAAGAATGGTTGGCATTTTTGTTTGCTGAACGCTATTTTAAACCTAGCACCCCCTAGAATTACTTACACCCCTGTCATATATCTATACATTAGATAGGAGATAAGAGTCATCAGTCAGTGGAAAGGATTACAAAAAAAGGGAGTCTCCCCTTCCTGTACACCCTTTGCTTAGGAGGTGCCATAGTAATCCAATAAAGGATTTTGCATTAGAGTGCTGAGATGTGAGTTACTCATTGGCATCTACATACAGGAACAAAGATTTCTAGGAAGGTCTTATCAGAAATGTTAGCATAATAGTGTGACAGTACTGTTCTCTGTGAAAAGATGTTGTAAATCTAAAAACTAAAAACTAAATTGATTGCAATTAATACAGTTTAATTACGATGATCTATGGCAATTGGATGTGGTGACAACCTGTCCAAGGAACTGTTCTCTCTTGGAGAGCATTCCTGTCATTTTCTCAAAGAGTCAGGTAATGCATCCACTAGCAAAACTACGTATGAAATAACAATAAGATGAACAAATAACAGAAGACAGAACATGCAATTACATTTTTAACCCTTTTTCGTATATGTCTCTCTGATTTTTCTCAAGTAACAGCTTATACTTTGAAAACATACATGCTAGCTGATCTCTCAACCCATTTTTTGCATGCTGATGTAATCATCTGTCAAATACAAATTTGAAAAGTTTGCTTAAGGCTGAAATATTTAAGGCAGGGAACAGGTCTAAGTGGGATGGTTTTGCTTTTAGAAGTTTGGAATAGGATCCTAAATACTGGGACTTAGGCATCATGCAGATGGCTGTAGCAAAGTCACCTGAAGCCCAACTCAGCGTTGCACGGAGATGGGGCGCCTAGCTGATGGTAGAAACCCCACTCCTGATGCTGAAAGGCTGCATCCCACCTCCCTGTAGTTTTTAGCTTCAAATTACTGACAAAAGACAGTAACACCCTATTTGAAACTTTGCATTAAACAGGCGGAGTCTCTCAGCAACTGGTCTAAACTGGTTCCTGACATCTTAGCATTCCTGACACAACGATAGCTCTGTTGGCACCAGGCAGTGAAGCCACAGATGCTGCACGGTGGTGGGAAGGTGAGTGTCTTCTTGGAAGGTGGGCCCAGGGCTGTCCTGCTTCCCAATGGCTGCTCCAAAGGGCTCCTACAATTGCTGCAATCAGCCACGGTGGACTCTAAGAACTCACCTGAGCCTTGCCAAGGTAAATGGGATACACTGGAGCCAAGAGTATCTGAGGGACTCAAATCACGGTGGCATGGGGTATTTTGTGAGCGGTGGAGTAGAGGAGGTGGAAGGAGGACACGCATAAATCTGCAGTGAGTCCTACAGGGACGAACTCTTGGCTCCTAACAGCAAATTACCAACTCTGGGGACTGTGGCGGGAAGAGATGCAGGATTTATTGTAGGATTAGAGCCTGATATTAGAGTTTTCAAAGGATGAGCTGATAACATCCACAGCATAGTAAGCATGCACTTCTTACTTTTCTTCTTCTGTCCATGTTATATTCTGCATACCCTATTAATATGCAGAGTGTAAAAAAACGAGTTATAAAGTCAAACTCTACATGTGTTATCTTACTGACTAATGGTACCCCAGTAATTCCTCATCTTTTCTTTAAAGGTAAGTTACTATGAGTAAGCTTACACATAAAATGCATGCCCTACTTTACCTGAAGGTACATGGCTGGTTTTATGTACTCTGATGGTTACGTATCAGGTAGTGATTAAATGATCAAGTACTGATAAGTGTACAAGGATGATAGTCTTGAAAACTCGTTTTGATCTTTGCTATTGGCATGATTTGGAATTGCAGATATTGTGCCTCTGTTCTTTTAAAACACTATCACTGATTAGCACTTCTATGAGTAATTTTTCATTAAAGCCTAGAAGAAACTTTACTCTATTAAAAAATGTTGTAGCAAATCCCTTACCAAATTAATTCACTTGCACACGAGCTGCAGCTCTACAGGTAAAAAAGCTTCTGTTTGCCAAGGTCAGGAAGAGAATCTTTAAGAGATGCTGAGAGGATATCTTCTATACTCAGTAGTTCCATTGCAAATGAGGAATATCAAAGGTATTTTCTGGAGACATTGCTATCTTTAAAGAAATGTTTATTCTTTTGGTTCTAGTTCATTAAATGCCTGTAGTTCTTCTATGGTCACTATTACTTTTATTACTGGATCAAAAAACTCCTAGATGAATTCTGGATTTATTTTTAATTAGGCATGAATTGGGTTGTTTTGTTGTTGTTTTTTTTTTTTTGCTTTAGATGCTTGCAGTATGGATCAC
Source organism: Perdix hodgsoniae (assembly GCA_035772895.1). Lineage (NCBI taxonomy): Eukaryota > Metazoa > Chordata > Aves > Galliformes > Phasianidae > Perdix > Perdix hodgsoniae. Next base: position 5,718,972 of record JAPSGF010000013.1, read on the forward strand.
TACTCTTTTTCTTCTTGATGCAGCCAAAGGTAAGACAAATAGCTGATAAAATCCACAAACAGCAAAAACTGCAGTGTGCATCTTATGCTGGAATAACTACATTTTGGAAAAAGAACATGTTTTGGAATGGATATCATAGATTTCTTCATTAGCAGTAATGAATTCTGCCATGCCTTTGATGCATTTAACCTATCATTCTAATTCTTTAAAGGGTTCTGCAGCAAACAGAAGGGGAACTAGAAAGCTATTTTTATATAATAATGGATTCTAAAATTCTTCCAGAAGTGTTCCCTACCCATCCCAACCACCCAGGAGCATTTATGGCAACTGCAACACTTTGCCAACCAAGGCACATACACTGCACAGCACTATGCAGAGAACAAGAAAATAGTTCTGGTCTCAAACATCTCCTTACCAATAGGACAGGATAATTCCATTGGAATGGATGAAGGGGACAAAAAGGAGAAACAGCAAAATACAATCCAGAAGTTCCCTAGCATCAGAAGAAAAGAGAATGACAGAATCTCTAGTGAAGTCCTAAATTACAGCTCTACAATCATGTTTCCTCCTCTATAAGTATTTCCAATATATAGTGCCCTACCCTGCATTTTGTACCAAGTTACAAATAGTCACGGTCTGATGCATTCTGGTTCTGTCACCTATGCACAGTGACAATAGCTTCACTTTGTCTTCATTGTCTTTTTAATAACCATAAAAATGACTTGTAATTCCACAACTGTTGTGCTATCATGGTGGATAAGTATGGCATTTAATGGCAACACCCATATGCCATATTTACATTGTTGTTTTATTAAAGCCATCACAGAAATTGGGAAACTCCTGCCATACAGGAACAGATGACACTTCCCTGGGCTGTGCTGCGCTTTAGGCTTGCACTTAGATTCACAGAATTATAGAATGGACTCATAGAATCATCAAGGTTGAGAAGGACCTTTAAGATCATCATGTCCAACCTTCCACCTACCACCAATATTGCCCACTATATCACATCCCTCAGTGCCACATGTACCCTTTTCTTGAAAGCCTCCAGAGGCTGTGACTCCACCACCGCCCTGGGCAACCTGTTGCAGTGCATTATCACTCTGTCAGAGAAAAAGTTTTTCCTAACATCCAACCTGAACCTCCTCTGGCAAGACATGAGGTCATTTCCTCTCATCCTATTGACATCATCACTTCCACTGAATCCTTATGATGATAAAATTTAAGAGAGATGGTTTATATAAGTGGTAGAGCAACTAGTAGAGTGTGTTTTAATATTCTGAGCTTCTTTAAAAACAAAATCTCTGTCTTTAATTCTTGCACAAGAAGAAACAATTTACATAAACCCCAGAGCATTAGCACAAATTAAGGACTACTCTGAGCTGGCAGCAGAGGCTGATTCGTTCTCAGGACACAGAAAGGATTCAGAACTTTTTTGTCTTTTTTTCTGATGGCTGTTTTAACAATATATTACAGAAATTAATCATGCTTTCTCCTGAGCTCACCAAGCTGAGTTCTAGGCTGTTCATGATGCACAGGAACACAACAGTGCCCATAATGAAAATGAACACGTGCCATGCTGATCTAAACCAGCCATTTTCCATTTCCCTGCTATTAACACTGCCCTGACAGCTTCCTGTCAATGGCCAAAGCTGGCCTGTTGCATTCCTAGAGCACTGATGCTGTTCTTTATGTTCCCCAGGAAGGGAAGTATGCTATGACAGGCTTGGGTGCTTTACTGACAATCCTCCTTGGTCTGGGATCCCAGGCAGAGAGCTGGCAGGTGTGCCCAGCTCTCCATCAGCTGTGAACACTAATTTCCACCTTTACACTAGGAACAACATCAGGAACTACCAAGTAAGAAACTCTTTCTTCTCTCCTACAACATTACTTGTAGGTCTCCCAAGAGAGGCCCCAATCCATATTCTACAATATGTACAGTATGGCCCAAATTCAGTTACAGTTTAATCATTATTAAATGATTGAATATTGAATATTGAAATATTGAATGAGAGGCTGTGGATGCCCCCTCCCCTGGAAGTGTTCTGTGATCATAAATCTAAAGGCAGGCAAGGCAGCATAAAAGGAAAGCTCAATTTTGGTCACATGTCTCAGCTGAAAAATATATTATAGGCCCACACACATCCTTTTAACAATATGTGGTTGGTCTCAGAAACTCTGCTCATGCGAAGGTCAACACTGAGCCCTAAAATCAGGTAGAGAAGATAATGGAAGATTGGAAGAGAAAGTAACGGTGTTCATCAGAGACGGAAAGGAATGGATGAAAAATGAATGATGGATAAAAAGTTAAAGGAAAATTAGAAAGGAGAAGAGGAAACTAAAGGAAAAAATGAAGAAGAAAATGAACATCACTGCAAATTTGACTTGGACAAAGCATAAGGATAAATGAAGTAATTTAATACTAAAAAAGGGGCAGCTTTACTGTGATTGTCTTGAAGAAAACTTTACAGTTACTTTGTTTGCTTGTTCTATTTTTTTTTTTTCATTAATGGCAGTCACAGATAATGGAGGCATTAATAACTCTTGGAGTCACCTCAGAACAAGCACAACATCTCCAACTAAATAGAGCCTGTGAAGTTTTAACTTGCATCAGCCTTTTGCTGAAGGTCCATGTGTACTAACTTGGCCACAACAACCTTTTTAAACTTACCAAACTATAACAAAAAATACCTAAGTGCCAAGTTTCAAAACAACACATTGTTCAGAATTTTGTTGCTAACAAAAATAACGCCTTCCCTCTTGATAAAGCCCCAAACACACAAAGCCTGTGATGTATGCCTGATGTGATGGCCTTCCAAATGTTGTCTGGGTTATCATTAAGATATGAATAAGATAAGAGATGAAAGCCCTATGTAAGAAAAACAGGAAGTCAGCCTTGCGGAAGATTTCTACTTTTGTCACCAATTTTGATAAAATCTTACATTTACACAATACATTGTGCCAATATATCTCAAAGCATTGAGATGTCAGTATCATTAGTTCAATTAACTAGGAGTTAATGTTGTTGAAGCCATTAACTGACATTCCCAAGCAAAGCAGTTTAGGATTAGGAACAAGACCCATCTGTTCAGATTTGAGAACTAAGCCTGAACTACTGGGTTACTTTGCCTTATAGCAGTGTGCACTGGCACTGAACATTCACATTGCTGATATTTGTTTGTTTGTTTTGACACAGAAAATTTCTGCTTCAAATCCCTCAACTATCAAAACTTCAAACTTTCGAGCATACAGGAAAACTCGCTTCATTATACATGGCCACCTTGCTGGAGCAGACCTGCCCTGGATAACAAGCATGTGCAGAGTACGGTGCCATCATACTTGTACTTGAAAGTGCAAAGATCCATACACACTCCCAATCAACTGCCTTATGATTCCCATCTACAACTTATTTCTCTGTTTTCTTATTAATTCTGGGAATACATGAAGGGAAACCTTAGAAACAAGTTCAGCTTCACAAGACTGACCTCCTGTTCCTACCTATGAGCGTAGTGCACTTTAGCCTCTTGCTAAATATCCTTTTGCTGCATTCATCCCCATGGTGAAAACTGTAATTGATTGTTTTTCAATTCCTTGACAATAATAACAGGGAAAAAGTCACTTTCTCACCTCAGCAAAAGTTCAAGCTAAACCTTTCAGATTGAGTGAGGCATTTGATCTACCAAAACCAAAACGCTCTGTTCAGCAGATTGATTTGGTTTTATTTAGGTGTACTTCAAAAATGAAATTGCTTCAGAATGAGCCATCAGAAAGTTCCCTTGCCTGAGGCATCTAAATAGAATAGTTTATTTGAGATGAATTTGGAGGCAGAACAATTCAAGCACGTGAACTCAAATTTGTGAATCCCATTTAATGATCCAAATGTATACGTTTTTGAGACTACAGTTTGGACAATGAAAAATAAATCATTTTATCCTCTTTTTCTAACTGAGGCACTAAGATAAGCTGATCCCCTATAACCAGTGACAGCAGCTGAGATGGAAAACTGAAACTGCTGTGTGTCAAACCTGCAGCATTCAAATCTACCTCCATTCTGCCTCCTTGTGTTGATTCCGTAGCAGTTATGGGGAAAAGGTGCATCTTTACCAGTCACACAAACACAGCAGGTGCATATGGCATCCTTTTGCAGTACAGCTTTCTGAATAAGAGCAAGATATGAGTTTCTAGGACATTATTAGAAAAACACACTGCTAAATACAATCCCCTCAGAGCAGTATAATTTTCTTTTCTTTCAAATTTAATCACCAGCCAAGTCCCGAGGATAAACCTGTACTCAACTGTGCCTATCCCCATAGGAGTTAGAATCAATGATCCTTATGGGTCCTTCTGAACTCAGGATAGTCTATGATTCAATTTATCCTCACTGCTCACCAGTTAGGTTCAGCCCCACTGACAAGAGCAATAACTGTTCTCTGCCCTGCAGGCTGGAGCCTACTGATGCTTCATAGGCTTCTGTAAAACCAGCACTAGAAAGGGAGCAGGAGGGCAAGGGAAGAGCTGAAAGAGCCTCATGACAGGAGCAGTATGCCAGTTCTGCTGGAGTGAGTTGCAAAAATCAGAACTCACAGAACTAAAGGGAGATCCCCACATATAGTAAAACTAATTATGATTTGTGTGTAACCTGGAAGTGTTGTACTTCGTGATTGTTTCCTTCTGTTTCTATCCCTGACAGTTCATGCTTCATGTAGAAGATGTGAACTGCATTCTGACTGACTGGAGAGGTGGTTCCAGTGGTTTGTACACGGACGCAGTCAACAATGTCCGCATTGTGGGGGCTGAGCTGGTCTATCTTGTGAACTTGCTTGAGGTACAAGTGGAACACGATTGCCAGTGGATCGGTGTCATCTTTAGACTTGATACAACACAGTCAGAAAGTACAGAACTCAGTACTACAGCTGAAAATGTTATAAAAGGTCTCTAATCCTGCACAAACTGAACTGCTCCGAAAGAACTGGGTGGTGGAGAACCCAGATAGCACAAAGGCCACTATATTCACCCAGAGGGCATGGCATAGAAAAAGGTGCTGAAAACCATAGAATGCTGTAGTCACTCAACAGACAGGTTCAGGATGAGAGGTATAGGCTGGATATGAAGAGTCAGAGGAGTCATTCACCTTTAGGATAGGCATAATTCTACTTATGGGAGCTATGTTCAGGACAAGGGGGAATGGCTTTAAACTAAAACAGGGGAGATTTAGGTTAGATGTTAGGAAGACATTCTTTACTCAGAGGGTGATGAGGCACTGGCAGAGCTGCCCAGAAAAACTGTGGATGCCCAATCCCTGGAAGCATTCAAGGCCAGTTTGGGTGAGGCCCTGGGCAGCTGATATCGTGGGGGGACAACCCTGCCTATGGCAGCGGGTTGAAACTAGATTGGTTATAAGGTCCTTCCAACTCAAGTCATTCTGTGATTCAACAAATTCCCTTTTCCTAATTTCTATCTAAACCGCCCAATCCTAGTGGAGGTTACTTTCTCCAGAGGGGTAGGAATGAGTTGGAAACAACTTCTCTTCCACACCTTGGTACAAATCCACCTCCTACAGCAGGAACTTCCCACCTACAGCACTCTCCTTCATTACCTGCCCTTCCCAGTGCATACAGATCGCAGTGGCATTCTGATCATGAGGGCATGCTGCAGTACCTTTGGCTTGTATCTCCCATTTAGTACCCTTGTTTTCTTTCTTTTCCTTTCATCTTCACAGAAAGACTATGGATACTCTCCTGCCAACATTCATTTCATTGGCCATAGTCTTGGAGCACATGCTGCAGGGGAGGCAGGGAGACGAAAACCTGGCATTGGAAGAATAACAGGTACTGAAGCTATTTCAACTGTAAGATTGATATTTTAATTCTACTTAAAAAAGAACCTAAGAGTCACTGCTACCTAGCAAATATGTTACAGACACTCTGCTGCTTTCCTGTAACTATACAGCCAGCATGATATCACTCAAAGGAAGACATTGCACATCCTATCCCATGCCACTCATTTCATGTCACCAGTCACAACCCTGAGAAAGGATGAACTGCAACAGGAAGGTAAATCTCTCCCAATTGGAGCTAAATATATGCTACTTTGCACAGGTCCCCAAAGCACACTGCATGTTGTCTTTAGCAGTACCAAAGAGCAGGAAGAAAATACTCTACTACATGTGAAATAACAGACTTGCGTAACGTTAGCAACTCTTTATCATGTTTGGATCTAAAAGTCCACTCCAACACAATAATTCAGTAGGTAAAATTGAAAATCTGAAATGAAACTTTAAACCCCCTGCATTCACTGTACACCTATGTATGTCTATGTATTCACTGTATGTCACTATGCTATTATTGCAAATAACAATGGCTTTTTGATCAAATAAAAGTTCTCAGACAAATATGCAAGCTTAGAGTAACATATCAAAATTTAACATCTTTCAGTGATATGCAAAAAAACCACAAAAGAAAACAAAACAGACCTACAGCCACCACATCTCTTCTTGTGACATTATTCCCCTGTAGTAAGCCAACCATCCATCCAATTTTTACTGCAATGCAATGCCTCTAGACACCATTCTGGCATGTTATTTTTCTGGATGTCACACATACACATCAGCACAAAATAGATTTTTACCTGAGGAGTTAAGGTAGAAATGCGATGACACATTTAGTAAGTAAGTTATTATTTACGTTATTATTCCCATCTCCTTTCATTTAGGTTTGGATCCAGCTGGACCTCTTTTCCAGTACACTCCCCCAATGGTTAGGCTGGATCCTTCTGATGCAAAATTTGTTGATGTAATTCACACTCATGCTGGTCATCTCTTCTTTGACTTTGGTAAGTTTTTACATAAAGGCCAGTGCATACTCAGAAGCAGACTACAGCATATCATAAGGTGATCAGTCTCCACTGATTCTGGATGTCCCATCCCTGGACTGCTCAAAGCCATGCTGAATGGGTCCCTGGCCAGCTGATCTGATGGGAGGCTACCAGTCCCTTCCAACCTAGGCCATTTCATGATTGTATGATTTTACATGTTTCAGCTCCTGGGATTCTTCAGACTTGTGGCCATCTGGATTTTTACCCAAATGGTGGGAAGAAAATGCCAGGATGCAGGCAGCTTCGTGTACCTCCAGCAGTTCGGAACATCAATGACCTTATGAGAAGTATGTATGTTGTAAAGAAGTAATGCCTCATTACAGCTGCAGCTTGAAAGGCGACTTTTCAGGCTGAGCTAAGGCAAAGCCTTTTGATTGCATCTATACTTAAATATGGTAGATTTGGACAATCCAAAAATGACTGTTTTCATCCCAGTGTTACTGCCATCAGACATACTCATCATTAGCAGCTTTAGTGTCTCCAAAGGGAACAGCACAAGCTTGAAAACATAGAAGATCAGATGGCTACTGAACTGATAGCTGATGTTCTCCAAAGAAAGCGGGGCAGTTAATAAGAGTTATTCCAGGATAAAGCAACATAGATGCTCCAAATCCTGTCTTCTAACCCTAGCTTATAGAAATAAGAATACCTATTATTCATAGCTACATGTTTTGAAATCTCAGCCACTAGTAGGTAACTGGCTCTCAAAAATGTTTGGTATCAACTGGTTTGAAAAGTTAGGAACCAAGACAGAAAGTTGCTATGCACAAAATTATTTGGAGCCAAAACTCCTTCAAAAGTGACAACACAAAAACATCTCAATTTTCAGCAAAAATTAAGTATTTCACTAGGCTTCCTTCCACGTTTTCTGGTAAAAATCAAACCCAGCTCTACTGAATACAGGCAGATGGAGTGTGTTGTTTCATGCAGCTCCTAAAAATAGAGACAGTGTTAACTCCTGCCTCTCATATTAACCTTGCTTTGTGCATATCTCTTCTGTTTGATAATATTTACATGTATGCCATGCTTTTATGTAAAAAAGTGCTTTAGAAATGATATTTAGTAAGTTCTTTCTACAGCTTTTGAAGCGGGAAGGAGAGAGGTATTGTGTTTCCTTTGTATAGATGTTAAGTGAATTTGGCACTAGAACAAAATAAGCTTACCATAAGGGCTGAGATTTTTAAATTTAAAGCACAGACTCTCTTGAATTAGTTTGAAAGAAGGAACTATAAAGAAAATATACTCTGGAAACTCAGGAAACCTTGATGATCCATGTTGTTTTTAAGAAACAGAGATGAAAATACGTTTGTTTTTTCCTTTCCCTCTGTGTAAAGAACAAAGGGTTGACCAGTAGATACCTGGTCAACATCAACCAGTATGTCTTTAAGGTGCATAAATATTGATGAGCAACTATAGGTGAAATTTTGATTTCACTAGAAGCTGCACCTCCTTGCAATTACTTCAGTGCCTCCACGACGTCACCCTATAATTGAGCAAAGTCCCCCCACGCTGCAGCAGAGTGAAGCCTATTTTTATAGCTTAACATTGGTATATTGTGCTTCTATAAAGGAGAGGCTTCAGAGCTAATAAAGACAGTACTTATAACAAGGAATACAAATTGCACTTTCTTCTGCTCTGCATTAACAGCTCACAAATTTCTCTCAGAGGGCAAAATGCACTTATTTCAAATAATTCTGACAAAATCGAGGACACACTGCCAAGCATCTTGCTTTTCTGAGCATTTCACAGAATCACCGATGTCAAATGACCGCAGATTTTTCAGAGCTTAAAAACACTGAAAGCCACTGAAGTTAAAATAATTACTATAATTATCTTTAATTCTAGAAGTGAGTGGAAACTGTGGTTTTACAAATTACCACGTTGTGATAATGGTAAGCAAATGAAAACTACTTCATAGTAACTACTATATGTTTTGCAAATGCTGCAACTATGAATTATTCCAGTCTTCGAAATATGAAAGGGAAATTCTGCTAAATTCTCCTCTGTTCTCATGTAAAGTTCAGGCAGTCAAGTGTGTGCATTGCAGGACTGGGGGCTGCCAGAGGGCTGTCAGGTGCATTTCCACCTCCATGGGCTTTCACATGGCACACACATGGACAGCACCTTGCTTTTCTCCATCAGAAGTACAGATGTAGACACAAGCGTGCTTTGTGCCATAAAGATCCACATACGCTGTTCTGGCCTGGATTTTATGGTAGATATGTACCTTTAATCTTTTCTACATGGGGTTTTTCCCAGCATATAGATCTCTTGGATGTGGACATAAAAGAAGCCTCCGATATTATGCTGAAAGTATTATCACTCCAAATGGATTTGTTGGCTACCAGTGTGAAACATACCGAGCTTTTATATCGGTGAGTATCAGGTATGTGTTTATGACGGAGGTAAGGTTACAGCCCTGCTCTTCTTTGCCTAGTAATTTCTGAGATGGCTTCTGGACTCCAGGTTATGGAATCAAGGCTGGCTCTGCAGACCTACTGGCTGCCCTCATCCTCACAGCCAAAAAATGGGCAAAATATAAAAGCAGCAAACCCCAAAACAGAAGAAAATGAGGACAGTAAATGTCTGCACTCTAAGAAGTTACAAAAAAAGATGAAGATTTAAGAAAGTTAGCAGGGATTGGATTCAGCTGTGTAGGTTTACAGTGAGAGGTGTGGGCTTGCTGAATGCAGCCCACTTAAGCCAGTGCCACACAAACCTGCTGAAACCCATCATCAAGAGGACAGATACTGGATTTTGTCAACGTCTAAACATCTGTAAACAACAATAAACACCCACAGCATTTAGAGCAGAGAAGAAAAATATTTATACAGCACAGCAGTACCACACACAAAACAGCTCCAAATGATGCACAATAGAGTTAGTTACCACCAGATGTCCCCAGATAGCAGCAACCCCAAAGCCAGTTCCTCCAGCCCTATTGTTCAGCATGACCCCATATAGAACGGATATGGTATGGGACATCTCTTTGGTCATTCCTGGCTGCGCTCCCCTCAGCTCCCTGTACACCCTCAGCCCCTTGCTGGCAGGGCAGCACGAGAAGCTGAAACATCCATGGCTCTGTATAAGCACTGCTCAGCAGCAATGCCAACATCAGCGCTATCAACATTATTCTCATCCTAAATCCAAAACACAGAACCGTACCAGCTACTAGGAAGAAAATTAACTCTATCCCAGATGAAACCAGGGCATGCTGAGAAGTTGCCATTGCTTGTAGAGATTTTGCCACATAACTTGAAAGTCTGATATAGCTCAGGACTTGAATAAAAACCAGAACCCTGAGCAATTTAGTGATGAGAGGGAAATGACTTTGCCAACTGAAGAATAGACAACAGATGATGCTCATTTAGCCTTTTATTTATCTAAAGCCCAAATAGCCAAGGATCCACACATCCAACTTCTTAAAGAATCTCTAAGTAACTGAATATCAAAAAGATTTTTTTTCAGCTGAAATTGAATACACGCTTACCCTCATCTCAATGTTCAATCCACATAGCTTGATTTTACAAGAAAAAAAAAAAAAGCAGACAGAGCAAATAAAGTGCAACCCCAATCTTCAGTGTTCATATGCTTAAATATCATTGCCATTTGAGTGAGGCACTCAGCTGGAGCCTCCTTGCCAGTATGATACCCACCCCATAGAAATTATGAGGCCACCTCAGTGACCCTATGGTAGATAAAAATGTTCCCTGTGTCACAGATCAGGCAGTAAGATACTGCATACAGTAAGGCCTTTATTCATGATCTCTACAGAAACATAATTAGGCCAGATTTGCAACTCATTTTTTTCAGGGTTTTTTTTTGTTGTTGTTGTTTGTGGGTTTTGTTTTTGTTTTTGTTTTTTCATGATGAAGCAAGAGGCTGACCACCTCAACTCCTTTTTCCACTACTCTGATAAATACTGAAAATATAGTAAGAACTCAGAAACAAGCACTTTTTCAAACAAACTGGGGGAAAAAGGCTGAAACACCCTATTTTACTGTACTTTAAGCTTTGGAATTAAAATGGTTAATATCTTGTAATACACACTTATTTTTCTCCAGGGAGCCTGCTTCCCATGCCCAAAGGGAGGATGCCCACTGATGGGTCATTATGCTGATGTGTTTTCTCACAAAACTGAAAAAGAACAGCAGAAGGTTTATTTAAACACAGGACCCCACTCTCCATTTGCTCGTAAGTGCTGGAGTTTCAGTGACGAATTAGGAGTGGCCATGAAGTCTGCAGTAAGAAACACACTTCTACAGAAATCCAATGGAGAAAGAGATGCTCAGAACAATATCTGGAGTTTTATGTATGTTAGGAATATGGAATAACAGCTCTGTTTGGATAAGGGTGAGATAATTATGAAATTGATGCTGACCTGTGATTCAGAAACCCTGACAAAACGTTAACTGAGTAGTGGATTCAAAAGGTCTGTACAGATGGAGGTGGGAGGAATGTTATGCTGAAAGTGCAAAATTTCAAAGCAAAAAACTTGTGTTGTTGTCATTGACAAAACCTTACAAACAAGATAATGTCAGGGTATTTTTGCAAAGTTCATCAAGTCATAATGACATGATAATAAAGAAGTGTGATTTTAATTTTGATTAATTTCAAAGAATTGGGAAATAAGGAAATTTGTAAATAAGATGTAATCCATCCCAAATGATGAATTCCAAAAGTGATACATGAGATAAGGTCTTTGAGGACATAATTCACTGGGCACTAGAATACAAAAGCAAAACTAAGTAAAAAAAAATCTTATGTCTCCTCTTGAGAAAAGCAAAAGAGGAAAAAATGAATATGAGTGCAGAGAAAGTAGGCATTCCTTAAATCTGAATGAATACGCTCACGTCAACATCTGCATTATTGGGCTTATCGAAACCATGGCCCAAAGTGGGTGAAGAGATTCTCCTTTACTTGTGCACACTGAAGTTGGTTGGACTGGATGATATTTTAGGTCTTTTCCAACCTTGGTGATTCTATGATTCTATGATTCTAAGAACATCCCAAATGTGATTACTTGAAATCAATGTGCTGTACTACTGTATGTGAGGCTATGCTTCTGCCTTGGGATGACACGGACGTTACAGGATCTTCTAACTGAGGTTAACATGATTTAAGAAAATATATAATTCATCCTATTTCAGAGCTAACACACCATCTGTGAGATCTCCACCCAAATTCCCCAAAGTACAAGAAATTACATATTGAAAAGCGAGGCCGCATGGAGTGTAGCCCAAAGTAAATTAAATACTTAGCATGGCCAGGAGGCCAGTAAAGGTTAGAACTGTAGTTTACACCACTATCAAGGAAATTAATATTGCCAGAATCACACAGAACTGACATTTGCCTTAATAAAGACAGAGGTATTTGTCAAGCACAGCTGTGCAAACCTCTCCTCTTCCTGAAAAACACTGAAGCTTAAGAGGGAAAGAAGTCTCTCCACAACCACCACCTATTTCCTTTCGTTTTCAAAGGCTGGCGAAAAGAGATACGCGTCAGACTATCTGCAACAGAAACCATGGAGGGAAATATAGATGTAGCCTTGACTGGAACTAATGGGATCAGGAGAAAATACACAATTGACAAGTAGGTGCAACATGACTGGGGGAAAACGTGTTATTATACAGAGTTTATAATATATCTTTTTAGGTCTCATCTTGTTCTTTGTGATCTATGACCCACACTGGTAATGAAAGCAGCTGATCAGCAGTCAAAGGTCCCCGAGCTACAGATTGTGGTCAAAATGTGCTTGCTGCTCTCTCTCTCTTTCCCTGTGTTTTCTTTTCTTTCTAGACAAAGGTTAGCACAGCAAGGAGGGTGAGAGCAGAGTTCTGTGGCCCAAGGGGAGGCTACTGCTGGTCTCAGACGTGTCTTCACAAATCAAAAATGGCAAAGCTGAACGATGTACAATCATGTGATCATTGCATGTTAGCAGTCAGAAAGGCACAGGAATTTAAACAACTGACTCATTTGCATGCTTCATTTTTGTGCTTTTCTTTTGGCAGGGGAACTTTCAAGCCAGGCAATACATACTTGAACTATATTGATACAGACATTTCTGGGAACATTTCAAAAGTTGAGTTTCGCTGGAATAAGCATCTAGGTCATGTACACCAAGGCTGCATGGGAGCAGAAGAAGTCATAATAATATCTGGGGGAGATGGAAATGTGTAAGTATATAGCCTAATTGTGTTTTGTTCTGTGGCTCTGGGAAAAAATAAATAAATAAATAAATAAATAAATAAATAAATAAATAAATAAATATAGAAAAACTCCTATTGTGCTGATAACCATTTCCTCACATTTTTCTCCCGTTGCCAGGTCTACATTCTGTGGCCATGAATCCGTGCAGCCAAGCACATGGCAGACCCTGATGCTTTGCTAGGGCTGGGGGAGGAACGCCATGGCTCTGTCTATGGAAAACCATGTTACTTCAGCCACTACTGGTGAAGTCCTCCAGCACAGATGGAAAATTTACACTGCCCAATACAAAATCTCTATTTCGAAATCAGTATTGTCTGCTTGTATCCAAACAGGGGAGCTACACTGCCCTTCCTCCCTGAAAGACAGCATTTTAGGCAACACATCCAAAAGACTGCTTAGGAACTGGGACTGCATACCAAATTGCACAGTATACTCTGAGAAACTCAAGCATCACAGATTGCTGCTACCTGTCAAGTAGGAGAGCTGAATGCATATTCAAAAAAAAAACATTTGATGGTTGCTATTTTCAGTCACCTGCTCTACTGAACACAGGATGAGCTGGGGCTCTTTCTCTGTACCTGGAATAGGTACTTTCTTTATGTACTGCTAATAATGTCCTATTGAGGATCTTCAATTTTCTGGCAACCTTCAAAGTTACTGTTTTCTTTTTACCAATGAAGCTGAACTTTCCAGCTGTACTTTGCCCTTCAAAAGACCTTTAAGACCTCCCATGGTTTTAGGGAAATTATAATGGGAAAATATTTAGGATCATAGTTATTCTCCCTGTGTAGGAACATACTATATCGTCTTCTGAGATACAAAACTTCCCCATGTTGGAATTCTGATGATGCTGAAGTTAAGCCTGATCTGCAGTGTTTGCATTACTATAACATCTTCCTCCCAAATTTGAGGACATTTTGATTATATTATTTAACAAAATCAGACCACCAAGATTATATTTCGTTTCAATATAAGGTTCCCACAAAATTCCTTTTGGATTTTGTTAACCATTGTGATTTAAGAAATACAGCTAATTGTTAAGCTTCGTAATAGGTTTGTCATTTGGCCACAGAAATCCTATATGAGAATCATGTTGGGCAACACTGCTCTGTCCCATCCCAACAACTGGCTATTCCAGAATAGTTCCACTGAGGTTCACCAGAAGTTGTTAATGAGATGAGTTACACAAGGCTAAACATGAGTGATAAACAGGTGTGCTTTAAATTAAGCAGCAATAATTTTGAGATAACAGAACCCAGTCACCTCTCCTGAGACTCTCCAGAGGAGATTGCTTAGGAGGTTTGTGGCAAAGTTCACAAATATCTGGCCACCTTCTCAGGCAAAATCCCCTACTGCTCTGTGTGGGGACTCTCCTCCTTTGCACTTCCCTGGAGGAGTACAAAACAAGCCTGCAGGTACTTGTACATAGCTGGGAAATAGCTATTGTCAATAATTACACCATCTTGGACATCTGTCATAAATCAGGCATGCTTTCTGCTCAAGTTTCACAAACAAAGCAGATGGAGGGAAAAGGAATATTTATTCTCCCTTTCTTACACTCAGGACCTTAAGCAAAAGAAATGTAAATATTTTTCCTGAGGTCACAAAAAATGTGTGCAGCAGGGCCAGGAGCTGTGCAGGATCATCTTGTTTAATGAGGGCCATGGCTTCTTACAAGAAGGAGACAACATCTTGTTGAATTCAAGGGTTTGTGAAACACAAGCCTTTCCCCTTCTGCCTTCATACTTGGCTGTGCCTTCCTAGCAGTTCTAAACATTAATTAGATGTTGTTATGAATAATAAAACAGATTCTTCCTTTTTAAAAAATACAACCTTTCATTTTGTTTAATTTTAGCTGTTGATTTCAGCAGCTTTCTGATGAAACATAGCAACTCATATGGGCTGATTAGGCCACTTAAAAATAGACATTTTCTCACCCAACCAGTAGAGCTAAAAATAAAACACAATACTTTCCTCTCCTTGTCCTGTGCCACTTTGTATTCATATTATAAATTCTATCTTGAGTTAATTTTCACTCTTTGGTATAGTAAACAGCAGCACTGCGCATTTCTCCTAACGCATCTATAAGCAGAGCAAGAAAGGTTTATTTTTATGAGGTAAAGGTGAAAAACAGCTGTGTGTTGCTGGTTTAGTTTAGCATCTAGTTTTCCTTCCCTCAATTTCTTTTTGTAATTAAAAATGAAAATTGTTGCTTTATACAGAAAATTTTGATAGTTACTTCATGTTGTTGGAGCTGGCCAACGTAATGCAAGGGCTTGATATTTCACAAAACACTGCCTTTAAAAACAGAGGAGAGGTAATCGTTTCATATCTTCACAACAAAGTAAGCCAACTGTTTATTACAAATTAAATTGCGTCTTTAAAATGTCAAGTGAGATGTGCAGTTTGAAATGTTTGATTGTCAATCTGAAAGGTGGACTTTTTAAATCAAATGTACTTTGTTTGTCTAGGGCATTTAATGACATATGATGATAACCATTCAGTCTTTTAAATTACTTAAATATTTTGTAAAGCTGTGAGTGATTCAGAATTACAACAGAAATTTCATTTAGTCCTGTTTAAGTATTTGTTCACTGCAAAAACTATGCCAAAGGTTAACTACTTACAAAGCCACTGTAAAGTACTCAGCCTTGGTCCATCTTTTGTCACAGGAATAATGCCAAAGAAATAAAATCCAACAAACCTCTTAGATCTTTTACAGAAGAAAGGAACAGCAATGTATGCAGTCCATAATACTAACTCTCAGCTCCGCTTATATCATATGCATTTCCCTTATAATTAACATAAGAAAAAAAAAATTAGAAGAAACTGTGCTTTTCAAACAGTGATGAAAACAAGAGCAATTTGTATCAGAGTTCTCCATTAAAAGGAATACAATAAAATCATAGTGTCATTTGTGCTGGTAAAGACCTTTAAGATCAAGTCCAAACACATCTAATGCTACAAAGCCACCACTAATCCATGCCCCTAAGCACCACATGTGGATACACATCTCTTATATACCTCTAGGGATGGGGACTCCACCAACTCCCTGGGCAGTTCATTCCAATGGCTAACCACACTTTCTGTGAAGAAATTCTTCCTGATAACCAATCTAAACGTTCCCTGGTCAACATGAGCTTGCCTTGTGTCCTCTATTTCAAGCATATCATAATTCCTCCTTCCAAAAAGTTGAGTTTATCCAAAAGTCCCCCATAAATACATAGGTCACTACAAAAGTAATGCCTCCTATATATTTCCATGGAAGAAACATACAAAGAACACAATCACACTATTTTACAGAGAAAATTCTCAGCTACAAAACAGTATTTTTCAGAACAGCTATGACCATTAGCTATGCATTTTCACCAGTGATGAGCAAGAAGCTTCATGATGCACTTGTTAAAATCTGCACTGCTGTCCAAAATGTGACTTGTCTTTCACATCACTGTCACCACTGCTGAAATGCACCACACAGCACTGTGCTCACATAGTTTGGTCTCTATAAACTTTCAGCAAACACTGAGAATGGGTGCCATTTTTCTGTGCACTTCCATAGCAGATGCCATTGTGTCAGACTGCCCCTCTGCTGACATTTGTCACACAGCAACAAAATGCTGTGGATAAAAAAAAAGCAAAACAGGATATTGGTAGGAAGGTTCAACCTCTCCTGCCATATCACCAACATCTGCCTCTGATTCTGTGGGCCAACATCATAAATAGGAGGTATTACTTTCGGAGCAGCCCTTGTATTTGTGAGTCCAGATTCAGATGAATAATAAATAATGATAAAATTCAGTTTACAATAAAAAATTACTGAATAACAAAAATTAGTTAATGAGAACTATTGGGTGGAGACCTCAATGTTTAAATTATTCAGTCATCTCTCTTCCCACATCTGATCCTATTTCTATTTCTCTGACTATTCAGATTTTTTCATGATAGCTTGATATTCTAGAATATGTTCATAAAACCCTTGGTATTGAACCACAAATTTGCAGGAAATTAATTAAAACCTGCATCATTTTGTTCAAGAGATCTTTTCTCTTTGTGAGGGATGAAGCTTGACACGACTCTTACACAGTGACTTCATACTGCCTTTAAGACCATCTTCCTTCTGATTTCTTCATAGCTCTGCCACTTGCCATCATCTTTCCTTTTAGAAACTCCATGGGAAATTTATGCTTTTTTTTTTCCTCTGAATAGTCCACAAGATGTGTATTTCACTTGCTCTCAAATTATTTTTATTCTTTTGTTGCTCTCTTTAGACTTGTTTCTTCCCAAGAAAATACCATTAAATACAGTTCACCATAGTTGTGCTTTGATAGGTTTTTGTGATTTCTGTCTAATAATACTACAATATTAATGACACTATCTCTTGATAGTAATCAAGTTAGATTACATTTTTTTATTTTTGACATATCAGAAATGAGTGAATCACTTCACTGACTCAGTACTTGGGAACTTGCATCCTGAAGGGACTTGGTGGTGGTTCTTAGATCTGTTTGTTCCCTTCCTCAGGTAATGTCTACACTCTTAGTAATACCCGTAATATAGGTGCTCTTGCACCCTGGTACATCTATCTTCTCAGATAGCATTTCTGAATTCTCTTTTCTTGCAACTCCTCACGAACATTTTTATAGTGAACTTATTTATCCTCACTCCCAACCCCCTCAATTCCCTCAATGATAATTAATATTTTTTCTCCTACAATAGGCTCCAAGTTCAACTTCTAAAGATGTGCTTGTTATACAGAAGGTAAAATAAAATCTTTGGAGCATGATTTTGCTGAGACTTTCCATGCAACCCATGGCTCTAATGGGGACATCTGACATTGTTCTGGAACCAAAGCACAAATCTTTAAATGTGCATTCCCAACACTTATTTCAGTTATCCTTCCAAAACCAAAGCTGGCTGGGATTGAAATTGCCACTGGGAGCCTAAACAAGTGTTCACTGACCCATTGCCAAGTTTGTCTACACAGACTGTAGAAAGACTTCTTCCTTTGTGTTAAGACAGTATCAAGGGCTTGGCAATTTCAAATGGGCTCCAGGCTGCTTCAAGTTATGCTCTTTCCAATTAAGGAGCAGATGTTGATAGCCTGCCCGTATCTACCTTTGATAGCTTTTATCCATTGTAAAGCAGAGACAGGAATATGCTCTTTATCTTTCACTATCAAGGATCTAAAATATTACCAAAGGAGCGTGCATCATTGCTAGCTTTGCCATGAACAGAGCACACCTACATTGCTGTGTTACCGGAAAACATACCTCTCCTCCCAACTGCCTCTAGATTGGATGGGGCAAGCATCTTGCAACACCGGAAACATAAGCAGTGTCTGAAAATACAGGTTGGCACTGGTGTCAGTCCTCTTTCATCCCATACATTTTCATCACTAGGAAATCTCAGGGACTAATGTACAGAGTCCAAGACAAAACCTAAAGCCATTGTCTTTTGTTTATGCTGCTTCCATCAAATAATTTAAATGTTTCAGTGTTAATAGGAAATCAAGCATTCAAAAGAATGACTTCACTCTTTTTCAGTTCTGTCCATTAGATAGAAAGAAAGGCTCTCCCCACTGATTTTCCCCCCTCTCTCTCCTTGGTTACTTCCATCACTATCTCTAAAATTCTCCCCAGTTGCTATTTTCTTAACAAGATACTACGGTCCATAACTCTTCATCTAACAAACACAGAAGTTAACATTCTCTCTGCTTAATTTGAGTGATTCAGTGACGAGAGAGCATGTATTATGGAAGGTCATAAATATTTATCATCTCCAAAATATTCCTTTTATTGCTGCTGTGGATCACTGAAGGGGATGAACTAAGGGAAATTGGTTTTGCAGCTATTCAATATAAAGTTTGTTCACTTGACCAGAATGAGCACATCAGAGTTAAACAATAGAAATATCAAGAAATTCTTTTATTCATGGCTCTCCCACTCAAAGACTAAAGGTAAGATTCTCCAAGAAGAGTGGTTTTTGTCTATGCATATTAGCAATTCCCTAGGGTTTGCAGTAACAAAGTACTTCCAGGTGACCTCCTTTCAAGCTAAGAAATTCATTAACCAGCTTCAATCTGAAATTGAAATAAGAGAGAAAAACGTAGCTTTTAGAATTTTATTCACTTATCTTGCTATGAAAGCCTTGGTAATTTATACATCACTGCACTTGAAGCGCAGATGCTGAGTTTCCTTTGGAAAACGTGATTTTCTGAGAGTGTTTTGATTCCTACTAATGTGAAGGCCACTACTATCAGAATAAATGTCCTTGATAATTTTCAGGCTGACATTTATAAAACCATCTGGATGCATTCACTTACATGTTGTCAGAAACACCTGCAGAAGCCAGAATTTTCTTACCATCCATAAAAATCTGCTACTCCTCTAAAGTCATAAAAATAGACCAAGAAAAACTGGCCATTCCTAAAACATGATTGATCTCCATAATGCTGTAACATGGGCTATAAATTCTTCTGGTGTTAACTCCAGCTTGTCATTCTGGGCTAAATTAATTTAACCTATACCACTGCATATGCCCTCTGAAATTCACTGATAGTGAGACCAGTGGAAAACGTGTGTGACTCTCCCATATTAGCCAGGCTACCTTTACACACAAAACAGATGAAAAAGAAAGCTGAAGAATGCACTTATGAACTTAAATTTATGCCAAATACTGTTTACAGTTACTTGTGTACATTTGTCCCAGGAGGAATTGTATCTCCTGTTTCTTAAGAGCCCATACCTCTGCTCATTTGTAACTGTGGTGCTGGAGGGCTTTGAAGCACTGGTTAACACACACAAAGTGGCCACTCTGTGGAAATTGCAGCTAAAAATCTGAGCATACCCTGCAGTTATGGTCTCCTAACAAACACCTTGAAGGGGCCTGGTTTTCACACATAGATGTTCAGTGATTTTGGAAGATCTTTCATCACTAATAGAAGCACTTAGGTGCACTGGCTGCTTTCCATACAACCTACATGCCAATACAATGACAAATGGGGCACATGACAGTCCTTATCTCTTTTATGTGGCTCCCCAGCCTTATGCCTTCCCAGACTTATCTAAAGAGCTATATCTGTCTGATACAGGTCCTGTAAGTGCTGCCTAATTTCTATCTTCCAGTCAATGTGTATAAATTAGACTGTAAATCACTTCTTATTAGTTAGATCTCTTCTAGCTAATTTCTTATCGGAAATTACATACTTGTCTTCAGTCTGAGTGGTAATTATGTGTGAGATCCCAGCACCGACCAACCACTGCTTCCTCAAAATTCCTCTGATAATTCTTTCTAATATTTATCATGTACACGACGGTGGTTTGCACAATTTCACCAACAAACAACAATCAAATCACAATCCAGACCTTCATGTAGGCTCTGCAAAGAGCAACACTCACAACATGTTTTTTTACAATGAATGTCAAGCATGTTAGCATATAGAAAAAATGCATCTTTGCTGATATTTCTGAATTTATATAATCTCTCAAACAACGCACCTATCTCAAGACCACAAACTGGTTTTTCACATAAACCTTAGGTTCAACCCAGGTTACTTCCTGCCCCTAAGCATTTTGTTGAATCACTCCCTGTGTAAGGATGAATTCACCAGCTCAGTTGCATGAACACGTAGGTGACTATTGCAGCACTCATCCTGTAGGTAGCAGCACAGCGACTTGATGGCTTGCCTAGGAGCTGAAAGACCTGGGTTGTGACGCACTCCTTTGACTGAACTCATTCAGGCCCACGACCTCCAGGGCAAGAAGAGAATCTGGGACTCACATGATGGACAAGGCATCTAGTCACTATGCCATAGCAAAGAAAGATATACACGTGATTATCACCATCCTCTTTTCTCCTCCTGACACAGTACTGAATGAAAGTGCCTGTGATTTCTCAGTGGGGTCAATATGTGCCAGTTTTGTTCAGATCACACCAACAGATGAGAAAGTTTGGTGCCTGTTTTGTAAACCCCACATTCTAGAAGGACATAGATTAGTCAGAGCTCCAGAGGGTAGACAAAGCTTGAGTAACTTCACTAGCAAAAGCTGAAATATTGTCAGGAACCTACATTCTCCCTAAAGTGTATGACAACCTTTTCTACCTTCCCCTTTTGAGAAGAACTGTGCCTCTCTCTGTAAAAACCATCAACAGGCTTAGTTATGCAAAAATGCACAAGGGTTTGTTTCACTGAATACAAACATCAGCTGGATAACGGATGGCTGGTCCCTTCCAGTGGGTAACACAGGACATAAAAATTAAGCTCCTACTCTGAAATGTTCCATAACGGAGGCTCAGTCCATTGCCTACACCAGCAGCCTCTGGCAGCCAGCCTTTTCATGGAATCAAAATATCCCAAGTTGGAGGAGATCCATTGAGATCAGCAAGTCCAACTCTTGGTTCCACAGCTGACCACTTGACAAGACTGAGAAAACTGTCCAAACACTTCTTGAACTCCAGCAGTTTGGTGATGTGACCACTGCCCTGGAGAGCCTGTCCCAGTGCTTGACCACCTTCTACGTGAAAAACCTTTTCCTGATATACAAAGTGAGCCTGCCCATTGTAACTATCACTGGTCACCAGAGAGAGAAGGTCAGTACCTGCTGCTCTGCTCCCTCTCATGAGGAAAGACATAGGCTGTGATGAGGTTTCCCCTCAGTCTCCTATTCTCTAGGCTGAGAGGTTGTCTATTATGAATGTCGTATACCATATATTCTAAGTGGCAAAATGGCCTCGTGTTTCATTTACTCAAAACCATAGCAAAACCTTCAGAGGCAAAATTTTGATGAATTAGAAATGATGCGAGAGCTGAAGAGCCAAGAAAAGGGAATATATATTACATCCAGCAATAGGAGTATCACCCTTACAGAACTTCTTGCTCACCCGCATCAAACCAGTAATTAGGCACCGTGTGGGCAGGTCCGCACCCGCGGTGGTGGGACAGAGTCCAGGTGAAAAGAGCCAGGAACAGTCAGGGCTTGGCAGGAGCCATCAGAACACAGCATACAAAGCAACAACATGGTGTGCAAGCCAGAGTGGTAAGTGACTGAGAAATCTGTAGGATTTGGGGCAACTTACTAACAGCTGCTTGGGGCTCACGCTTGCAAAAACACTGAGTGGCTTGAGCAGCAGTCCTCAGAGCAGTTCTGAGGTGACACTGGAGGTAGCTACAAGGCTGAAAACTTTTCAGTTCTAAGAAATCCCAATGGGACACGATTGTTTCTGGGTAGGGTCAGTAGAGCTAAGGTAATGTAACCGATAACGTATCACTGATTTAAAGAGAAGATCAAATGATGGTATTTGTACATGGGATGTGCACTTTTTAAAGGAGAATACAAATAATAGCTGAAAATAATAAGTGTTATTAGGAGTATTCTAAATACTCCTAAGAGGGAGAAGGGAAGTGAGGAAGAATTACGAACTGTTATACGGAAGAAGGCAGATAAGACTGTTTTAGCTGACCACCACATATGGAGTAAGTTGTTATCAGCAGTATTGTTCTGCACTTTGGAAATGGACAGAGGCCAATGGCATTGGTCATAAAGCTGACTGATATAACAGTAACCTTCTTATGAAGAACAGAGAAGTCCTGGAAAGACATGCAAGTGGCTGGCAATCAGCTGGAGCCTCCCTAGTTAGCATAGATTTGGCACAGTCATCTCCCCAAAACTGAATCATAGCTTTGTCTCTGCATGTTTTACTGTCTGAACACCAGTTTAGGGATGAAGTGAGAATGCTTATTTAGGAAGTCAAAGCAGATGCTGTACTGTGAGAGTGTTTTTAATAGGTTTTCTTTGTTAGTATCCTGCCATCTCTTTGGATTCTGTACCATCTCTAAGAGACTGACAAAAGCACCCTGAGTCCAAATCTTACTGCAGTCGCTAGCGATGAACAAATCTGTGTACAACTTTGTATATACTTCCCTTTTAATGAAGCGCTTTCCGCATTTAATGACTTAAGAAAATAACAGGCATCAGCATTCTGTGTCACTGAGGCTGATGGCCTAATTTTCTGTCTCAGATTCATTTTAAGAGGTCAGTAGATACTCACACAACTCTACTATCCAGACCAGAGGTTGTATGTGAACCCTGCTTTGCTTCAATTGCTGCTGTGATGTCCAGAGATCTGGAGGAATGAAAGGGTTCTTGGACAACCTTTCTCTACTGTGATGTTAAATGTGTGGGTTTCAGAGCTATTCATTTAGGATCAGTTTCCTTGCAAAGAACTTAGCTGAACCTAAAAGCTGGTGAGCCAGCTGCAAAGGAGGCTGGCTAATTGCCCAGATGCTCTTTTACTTATTGCTACTTGTTTGTACTGAAGCAGAGCCAAAGAGCCTTCATCTGGAACCCAACTAGGGGCAATTAACAACCACATCTGAGGGATGGGGAGGAGACAGAGATGAAATTAAGTCTTCCACCAATTACGCCAATTATGCTGCTCACCTCAGTAAGTTCACTGCACCACCAGCACTTTGCCCAGTGCTGTGTACACAGCCTTTCAGCATGTGAGATGCACAAGAAACACTGTGCTGAGTGTGAGCTGCTGAACAGGGCCTGAGCCTGAAAAAGGTGGCATTCTTTCTATACTTGTACAAAGACCATCTCTACAAAATACAAATACATACAATTAAATTACAAAGAAAAAGCATACTTTCAGGTATTTTCATAAGGTCAAATACATAAATACATACATGATCCCTCATATCAGGTCTACAGATACTTTTGCAACATTTTATCCTCTACTTCTTTTATTCTTTTGTGCATCATTACAATGCACAGGAGTGCAATTAGCTATTGCTATCCATATGCCTCAAATCCATGCAGAAATTTAACATGAATCTCCTATAGTCAGTGCTTGCAAGCAAAATTCTGAATGTAGCCTTTGCATTATCAGCTGATCAGTGCACCAGACTACCAAAATATGTGAAAGGCTAAAATAAAACACTGGAAAAACAGAAATTAAAATAGTATTCTCTGTTCAAGGATAATGACAGTGTACGGGAAGTATGACTGCCTCATTAAGGCAGTAAAGATGGAAAAATAGAAACACAAACATTAAAATGAGTTGAAAGAAGATAAATACAGAAGGGCAAAAAGCAGGTAAATTGGAAAGCCAGTGTGTTACTGAATGGAGAGAGGATGCTGCAGTTAGCTCTGTCTGCAGACGAGAACGAGCCAGCACTGCAGACTGTCACTGCAGAGCTGTTCCTGCTCTGCCTCTGCTTGCCTTGAAAGCAAAGGCTGCTCCCCATCTCAGCACAGACTTAAACTTTCTGTTTGGCCACAGGATGAAAAAGTGTAATGCATTCTCTAGAGCTGAGCCACTTCTTACCGTCACATTAAAATCTGATGAAACTCTATTCTAAAAGCAGGTGTGCTTTTTGACTCTAGCTTTTTTTTTATTATTATTTTATTTTTTACTCCAGCTGGATGCTATTTCAGGACAACACAGTAGACTTCGTTGTTACTGCAGGTAGTTCTCGTTCCACCACTGCTGCTCTTTCAGCACAGCATTCACGGCCAGTGGTAATACCAGTGTTAAACTCTCACATGCAACGTAATGCCAAGAGCCAATTCTCATAAAACCCTAATTAGTAATGATTCATCAGGAGCATTCAGTAACTGTAGTGTAAAAGCCAAGCTAAAAAACACGATCACATTTTGATCGTGATGTTATGAGATCATGCACAGGAGCAAGAACTGTATCTGTGAATCCAGGAACTGACTTCTGGTTGCTCCCCGTTATATTCTGCGTTGCAATAATTACTCAAATTTTAATCTAGTTAATCCGTACATTTAACTTTTAATCTACTTAACTGCTGTAATAACATACGTATATCATTTTAATTTCTTAACTAAAGTATCAAGTAGCAGAGCATCATATTGGAATTCAAGTATCATGAGACCACTAATATTGATCTCATAAGAGTGTTGTATTAGGTTGTCATATTATATAATGGAATTCAATTACACAACTTAATCTTCTAACTGTTTTTTACATTTTCTTTCCTGAGTATTCAGTGGAAAATCCCATTATTCTGCATCAGGCTGATACTGGACTGAAACTCCACCAATCTGGGATGTGAAAGTCCTCAAGTTGTTGTTCTTCTTCTTATTATTATTATTTTACCTTTTAGGATATCAAATTTCTTCAAATCACATAGGTATGTGCTACTGTAGCTACTTGGCAGCTATGAGCTACCAAAATCTACTGATTTTAAACCATATAGCACTAGCAGCTGTTCTAAAGGACTGGAGTTATTGTCTGAACACTACCAACATCAACACTTTTCTTCTGCTGTGAAGAACACCAGCTGGTTTTGGTAAAAGGAGAAAAAGAAAAGCATAAACATTTCAGTTCAGCTGCATCATTGTGTTTTGCCCAATTTTTTCTAGTAATGAATCAAAATCAGGGCATCTCTTTACTTCCTCCATACATGCAATATTCTTTCTTAACTCACGCCTTAGCTCTACTTGCCCATAAACATGTATTTTGGCATTGATGCTTTTCTACAAAATGTTTGATTTAACTTCTAATTCACAGTTACCCACATTCCCCATTTTTCTTATTTTGTATTCTTTCACATTACCAAGTTTACCTATAGATGGTTAACCTCCATCTTTTCTATTTTTTTAAGCATGTAACTACCAAATCTGCGCCAAAGAAAACAGAAGCCTTTTTATGCTGTGTAAAGCACTAAGCACTGAAGGATACAATAAGTGTGATAAAAGAATGGTGAGTAAAATTCTTAGCAATTACACATACAACATATTTTGTTTTGAATGAAAAACAATTTTCTACAGGGAGATTATTAAGTTAAAATTGCTGATAATTAACAAACCTGACCACTGGACTTGTCCCCCTTGAACAGACTGTGTCTGTGTTTGTGCACACGTCCTGGGAGGTGTGTGGGCACATGTGTGGGACAGTCATTATTCAGACTTTTTCATATCTCACAAGCCATCCACTGGTGGCTCATGAATCACACGTTGAGCAACAGCACCCAGAAGGTGAAACCATTGTGAAGGATAGCTACTCAACCAGCATACATTTTATAGATTACAATCTCAACCTGTGAATTTATTTATTTATTTATTGCCTGTAAGCTGTTTGGAAATGGCTACTGCTGTTTTTGGCAGTGCACATCCCATTTCTCCCTGAGTAAAACAGCTGAGTTGAGCATTCAAGGACCTTTCTGCCAGCAGCGCTGGGCTGAGTATACGTGCACAAACAAGTCATTCCTGTTCATCTGGTTCAGCTCTAAGGCTCTTAAGTGCCCACTGAGGGAACTTTCCCCCATTAAATCGTATACTGCCTCAACTGTTTTAGAAAGAGGTAATATCTTAATATTCTTCCAGCTCTTTTGCTGTTAGGTTAAGGTAAACCAATAATGAAAACCCAACTGCTAAAAAATTACCACCTATTCAAACTACACACATAACAGAATGAATCAGCTTTCCACACGCAGACAAAACAGAAAGCTTTCTGTACCTTCCATTACTTCCCTACCTGTTCGTTTCCGCTTTCTGCTTTCAAAGATAGAATCTCTGAAGAGAAATTGATCACTCTTGTTTGGCATCAACCTCCCACATTATTTGTAATCATTAGTCATAATTCATCCATTTTCTTCATAAGCTTATTAATTTTCAAGCTGTCTTTCAGATTTCAGGTCTGAAAAAAAAACCAACACTACAGCTCAAAATGTTTGCTTTATAAGAGAAGCAGAATGTGGAAAATGTGAATTGGGTGCCATATAGAACACCGGGAAGAGGAAACAGTGAAGGGTGCAAATGTGGGGAGGAGAATGGTGAAATACGTGGGGTGCCTGCCATAGGAAAGCCAAGGAAAGAAAGTGCAGAGGAAAGAAATCTCAGTAAAGAAGGAACATGAAAGTGCAGAATTGCAAGGGACCTGAGGTAAAAGTAGAAAAACAGCCCTAAGAAGCTGCCGGGTATGCAGACCCATCAAGTTACATGGATCAGTGTTTGTTTGGCCACATCTGCTCTTGGCTGGTAGTCACTGTAGAGGTCACTCCCTCAGCAACATACATCCACCAATGGACATACCAGAAATGCAAAGAACAGAAAACTGAACGTGTAGGAAAGTTCAGCTGCCTCACCTTGCTGGCAGTGCTCCTCCTAATGCAGCCTAGAATACCCATAGACCCCAAAGCACGTTGCTAGCTCAGGGTCAAGCTGGTGTCCATCAGGACACCCAGATCTCTTTTTGCAAAGCTGCCTTCCAGCTGATTGTTCCCCATGGGTACTGGGTTATTCCTCTTCAGTGACAGATCTTTGTGTTACTCTTTGTGTTACAAATAACTATTTGTCTTTGCAGGACAAATAACTAAATAAAATGCCTAACTTTTATGTTCAACTTGCTTTAGGTGGTTGGAACGTGGATTATTGCATTTTATCTCCTTGGCACAGTAGCAGGTGAGATACATTTTCTACAAACATTCTCGCTATATGATTATTTTTGACAAAATAATATACAGGAGATAATTACTAATGTCTTTGTTTAAAATTAAGTTGTGGTATGATTTATGTGTCATTGTATGACAGTGTCTATTACTATGCATGAAACAGATGCTAAAGGCTCCACCTCATTTCAATTTATTTAGAATAAGTACACAAAACCTTGTGCCCAATTGCCCAGAGTAGAATTGCACAGTCACATGCCCTCATTCTATCAAGACAGTGCACAAGTTGCCTCTACACATTACAGCTGTTAACAAAGAATGGCTCAGCAGCAAGGTGCTTAACACAACAGAGGGTGCCAAAAGAGAAGAGCTGAGCTTAAGGGTGCAAGAGAACTGCTCAATCAAGAAAATGCTAACACACTGAAAGAAACAATCATCTCATTAATTATACAAGGCTGCTGCATATATATGTATCTGTTCCTACAATGAAGTACTGTGCTTCTGGGCAAGAAGGATGCAGGGGCAATTTAACGCACATTCCTAAATGTATTGGTTTTTTAAAATTTTTGATTTAATCCTTTACAAGACAAGAAAATCTGTTGGACTTGATGACCTTAGAGGTCTTTTCCAACCAGAATGATTCTATGATTCTACATTATCTGCCTGTGAGTCTCCAAAATACAAAGCAGTTCTTTCTTCTGCTCTAGGTGATGAAGTTTGCTACCCCAGGCTTGGCTGTTTCTCAAATGATCCACCCTGGTCTGGGATACCAGGGAGACTTCTGACAGGTTTGCCTGAATCTCCTGAAGAGATGAATATCAGCTTCTCTCTCTACACCAGGGAAACAGGAAATAACTCACAGGTGACATTTATTTTTTAACATCAAGAACTGTGTCTAAAGCTACAGATGTTTATTAACTTGTTAAAAAGTCTACAGGACTCAACATGGGAAAATGAGTCAAAATGAGAAGATAGTCTGAAGTTATAGTAATGAATAAACACTGAAGTTTTGGGGGATAAAGCATGAAAACAAAATGTGAAGGAACTCAGAAGTTCAACAGCTTTCCTGGTATTTTCTTGCATAAGGATGTGGCAATTTTTTTTTACAATGTCCGAGGCCACATTCTTCCTTGAAGTCAGAGTGATTGTACACCCTCATCCACCTCTCTCTATGCTGAAGTTAAGACAGAACAACTGAAATTGCCTATGCCTTGAAAATCTGAGCTAAGCAATGCGTAGGAATTGTAAGATGTGGGACTAGGACCACATCAATTCAGCAAATGCATGCAACGCTGCTGAATCCCTTGCAGGCTCCCAGAGCACGCATCCCTTGTGCCATGCAGGAATGTTTATGATCCCTCTGCCACGAACTACAAGGGCAGAACTGCCTCAGGCACCACAGCTCTCAGCAATCCTGGTTGTCATGCCAAGAGTCCAGCTCAGCTTCTCTAAAGGAGGGAAGTTAAACCTGTAGTAAATTTTTACAACTTGCAGCGTAGGGACGCGTGAGCACACAGCACGCACTCAGCAATGGTTACTCATGCATCTTGGCTGTTGACAAAATAAATCAAAATATACCTTGTACTACTTGCCAGCCACTGAACTTCAACATATCTCTGATCTAGGGCACAGCCCTTCCACACCCAGACTCCCTGAGCTCACACCAGAGATGCTGCATTTGTTTAGATACAATGCAGATGGTCACATATCATTCAGAGCAAAAAGGAGATGTATAATTAAGCAGCTGGCAGCAATTTGTGGTGGGCCAAGGTCAGTTTCACCACTACTGCATGCAGCTCTGCATGATATTCTTTCAGCTTTCCTCAATTGACAGGAAAAAAAAAAGAAATAATAGAAATATCACCTGCACAGAGAAACAAGCTGTTTCTTAAGTGTACAGCAGCTTATGGAAGCCAAAGCTCAGGTGATAAAAAGGCAAACAGAACCAGGATGCGTGGAGTTTCCAGAGAAGCTCAACCAACTCAGGCCAACAGGCATCATCAGATACCACAGCACTTCTGGGCTGTTTCATACGTCCAATATGGAGGTTAGTGCTGCACTGAGCAAAACAGATTAGAGCAACAGAAACCACATGGGCACAGCTTCCTTGGAAATGTAGTGGGACGGAGAAAAATGAGATAGGAGATCCCTGGGACCCTGCACATTCAGAATAGATGTGAATCCTACTAAGCATGACTTAGATGGTATTTTAAAAATATTTAAAAGCATAAGGATGTACAAGAGCTTGATTTTTTGTTTGCTTTTTTACACACAGGTGATCTCAGCAATAAACTCCTCAACCATCCAAAACTCACATTTTTCCTCACGTAGGAGAACCTCCTTCATCATTCATGGATTTAGCAGCACAGGAAAAAAAGGCTGGGTGGTAGAAATGTGCTTGGTATGAGACAGCATTCTCTTTTCTATCAGTGGTGGTATTTACATTCTGTCATTATGACTTAGACGCTAAGGTTCACCTCCTGTTTTGAAATTCATTAAATAGTAACAGATACCAACAAAGAAATTACCAACCAAAGTCAAAATGTTCCCATTCTGGGTGGTGCTGCACTGTCAAGGCTTCTTGGTCATCTCTGGCATTATGCTACTCTGGAGAATTTTCATTCCCCAAGCTCTACAAATGAGATCAAGCAACAAACTGAAAGCAGATGTCCTGAGCCTCTACACTGGTGTCACAATCAGATTAGACAGACCAATTCACTGTGTCTCCTATTGGGAACCACTGAACCATCTTTCAGCCAAAGGAGTTTCTAAATTCTTGTAATCCTCAAGTTTCAGTCTACAAGCACTCTTCTGCTTCAGATATATTCAGCTGACAGTAAAAGAAAGAAGGCAAAAGAAGGAAAAGAAGCATATTTCATATTTCAAATATGAAATGTGGAAGCTACAACAAATCAGAGCTGCTGCAGTCTAGCCAGCAGAGGGTACAGTGCCAGAAGATACAGAGAATACAGTCAGCCTTGGCTCTGACAAAGAAGCAGCATTTTTTGTAATTTCTTTTTTCATTAGCAGAGAAAAGATAAGATAGAAAAAGACCACTGCTGAATGCTGTCACAGCTCTGCAGCACTGTTTTGTTCATTAATCTATGAAAACTTTAAATGCAGAATACCACATTTCCAAATTTTCCTGTAGAAAATAAACAGTAATTCTATCCGCCTCGCTAGAAACCATTTCATGGTATGCCTAGAGGAGAGGATGGAGTCCAGGATTCAGTGTCCTATTACTCCAAGGTTCTGCTTTTCTTGTCATTCACCTTTAACCATTTAGCACAGATTAATTTTTGTTGTGCTCCTTATTCTTTCTAAAATGTAAGTAAGCCTTAATCACACAAATCTACTACTGCAAACTTTAATACAAGATTCTTATAGCGGAAAAAAGTCCGCAAGATTGTGGCCACTGCAAAAGTGAGCAGTGCATTAACTGTCTGCTGAATTAGAAACTTTCTAGTTTGCTCTGGCCCATTCCAGTCCGACATCCCTTTCTCAGTGTTAAATACATTTGGTAAACAAGTTGACTTCCTGTACTATTTACTTAAGATGACCCTCTAAAAACTGCACATAGCAGCTACTGTGTAGTTGTGTAGCTTTTCCAAGTTATTTAAAATACATATTTCAGTGGCTTATAAAGTAAAATATTTTTTATTATAGTCTTTCAAAATTGAGATTTTGGGAATGAATGGCTTATTACATTCTGTTTTATAAGAAGAATCATTTCAGTGTTACATAGGCTACAGTGAATAATTCTGTTCTGTAAAGAATGTGAAATTGTGTGAATATGTTACCATTTAATGTTTATTCTGATATAAGCTTAATCCTTGTTTGCTGTTTTATGTTTCCTTAAATACTCTGCTCCATGTGCTTCCACATCAGCTGTTACTGGAAGTAGAAAACATGAACTGCATTGCTGTGGATTGGAAAGAAGGTGCAAAAGGCACCTATGTCTGTGCAGTGAACAACATCCGTGTGCTTGGGGCTGAGGTTGCTTATTTCATAAAAACTTTACAGGTAAAAAATACAGCTTTACAAGCTGCAATTCTCAAGGAAATATAGCGGGGTGAAGGTGATTTGCTTTGATTTCAAACTTTGTCTGATATGGATATCCAGTGCTTCAGGAAGATGCGTATAGATACATACAGTTGAACAGATACATACAGTTGAGATCTAGCTAATTCTACTAATTATCAACTCTGTAAGGAGTTCTCACAGCCACAGAAGTCTCCATTCAAGCTCAATGCAGTCGAAAAGAGGTGCCAATTGATTAAAGGCCAGTAGGTGGCAATATCTCCCCATTCCCACACGGTGATACAGGTAAGAGCATTCAGCGGAAATGAGGCAAGATACGTTCAGTGTTTACAAGAGGTTATGTCAGAATAATACATGTGGTTATAGGTAAATCAGCATCTCAGCAGCACTGGAATGAGCAGGAGCTAGAAGCACCACAGAGAACCACTTGCTAATGCCACATTAGCTGTCTACAGGCACAGTAAACTGTCCTGTTGCTTTCTAGTTGTGAGCCTCGCGTTCACTTTTACGCACACAGCACAGAACTGCTCAATTGCAAAGTTTAATACCAGAACTTCCTTCTGACTTCAAATAGACTTAGAACTGATGAGATCAGAACCCTGCTTGGGTGCAGACTTGATGCTAGTCAGCAGGCATTCATCTTACATTGCAAGGGATATTCCAGAGACTGAAGGCAAAGTATTAACTTTACAAACACCTGAGTATCGCAGAACACTTCTCCAGAGGCCACTGACAGACAATCTCCTGTTTCTACCTAGGGAGCTCTAATAACTAGTCTCACACCTTTGTTTCTTAGTCTTCCTTCCTGGTGTAAAGTCCCAGCTCACTTGAAGTTGGGTCCAGTTTCTCATGGGATGTCTTCATTTGTCTCTTTTCATTTAAGATCCCCATTAGTGCACCAACTTGCAGTCTAGACTTCTTTTTCTTGCATTAAAAGGCTGCATAAATGATGCCTAGCTCTTTTTCTAAATTCACAAACTTCTAGAAACTTAAGAAAAGTTAATTTGCGTTGTAAATATATGAACTGCAGTAAAGACTATTCAAAGGATTCTGTCATCTGTTGATAAGCATAGATAGACTGATAGTAAAGATCTGTTTTTAGTTCAGTACATAACAAAATTCATTACAAAACAAAAAAGCTTGTGCAGTTAAGCAGCCAATACTTGTTGACTTTGAACATCACAAGCCCAGCATATGCCTGTATGAAATGTGTTCCCTGCAGGCAGCATACATGTTGATTAGCTTCCGTTTCTATCTTGAAAGCACACATAATACATCAGAATTGCAAGTCTTGCACAGGTGACACTTGGCAAAGGGGGGAATGCTTATCGATCCCCTAAGCTGGTCAGTAAAAATCCCTCTGAGTAACATGATCACATTTTCTAAGCAGACACACGAGAGAACAGACATTAAATGAGCAAGAGCTCCGTAACCAACTCATTGAAGATGAAGCAAGATCATAGTGATGGAACTTAAAATTAGGGGTTAATCCAAACAAGAAACATTTCTATTTTGTTACCAAGGGTGACTGAAATGTAACCACATACCAAGGCTGTAATAGCGAATCCATCGTCACTAGTCGTTTAAAATTCTAGATTGGACCTTTTCCTAGTAAGTCTTAGGGTAATTAGAACAGTAATTATCTCAAGGAATTCTTACACTGTTGGCTAAGCAGGAAGTGAGCCTAGAG
Source organism: Perdix hodgsoniae (assembly GCA_035772895.1). Classification (NCBI taxonomy): domain Eukaryota; kingdom Metazoa; phylum Chordata; class Aves; order Galliformes; family Phasianidae; genus Perdix; species Perdix hodgsoniae. Next base: position 5,752,205 of record JAPSGF010000013.1, read on the forward strand.
GTTCCCAAAGGCCCACAGTGTCAGACACCTCTTTACTTGCTATTAAAAGCCTGTGTTCTTGTCTCCCAACCACCACCACCTTACTGATCAGAAACTCTTCAGATACTCCCCTCGTGAGATCCACTTGATTGGGCACAGCCTGGGCGCGCACACAGCGGGAGAGACAGGCAGAAGGGTCCGAGGTATCCGGCGGATCTCAGGTAGGCTGCTCCTTGGGATGCACACCTAACAGGGTACACTTTTGATAGAGAGAAGCTTGTAGCATGCTGGTCTACAGACCAGAATGAAATCATTGGTGGTTCTGCAGACACCATATATGAGTAAGCAGACTTTACGCTTCTCAAAAACAGGAGTAGATAGTATTTTTCTTAGTGAGGTTTACAGCTCTTCAGGAGAAGGGTTCTTTTTCAGTATGTTTGCAGCATTACTGTCATCCACCGGGCTGAATCAGCATGACACAAAGACAAGCACATAAAAAATCTTTAGTCTTCCTATTCAGTATGCTTGGCAGGTCAGTAATAAAATCACTTGTAATGGAATACTTCCTTCTTAGTAATATGATGTCATTATGTTGTCATATTCTATTGGAAAATGTTTTTACTGGGATGGGTTTGTGAACCTTCCTGCAAATTCAAGTTACTGCACAGCCGGTTCAGCCTTGCTTACAGTTCACATTATTATTACTCAACATGCCTTGTGTAAGGTTGAATGTCTGACACTGTAAATTGTCAAAAAACATTAACATGCTATATCTCTCTTGCAAAAAATGCGGGGTGCTTTTAGGCTTGGACCCTGCCGGGCCCTATTTTGAAGGCACTCCTCCTGAGGTGAGACTGGATCCTACAGATGCCAACTTTGTTGATGTTATTCACAGTAATGCTGCTCACTTTCCTAACACAGGTAAGTGTTCATGTGCAAGTAGCTGCAGAGATAAGAATACCACAGAGATACCCTGAGACACTGACAACATCATGTGTGCTCCTTAGGGTTTGGAATGTATAACACAACTGGTCACCTTGACTTTTACCCAAATGGAGGAACTTTAATGCCTGGATGCAATGATTTACTTCTAGAAATGAAACGAACCGATTTTGAAGCTCTAATTGCAGGTAAGCATGCATTCCCAACACATTCAGTATGCTATTTTCATGAACTGTGAAAGCCTCTATTCCTCTGGGAGAAAACAAAATTGAGCAAAATTGATTTTTTTTGCCAGTTTACTCATAAGTAAGAAGAGGAAATAAGAATTAAAAGCAAGATCAGAATGGCGGTAGTCAGGGAACCCTGCAGGGCAAGAGTAGTCAGAGGTATCACACAGGCCAGGGTTTTGCTTCTGCAGTTTGAAATCAGACCTGCAGAGCATGTAAAAGTAGGGGTTTGGGAGTACACAAATCTAGCACCCTAATGATGTTTCCAGGAGATGTATCCCAGCCTGAGGGAGGTGGCATGGCTGAACCTGCATTGTGAGTCTGCCTGAGACTCCATCAGGCTTTTGAGTGATAGGCAGAGGAATTCTCTTTGTTCTACAAAACTTTTTAAAACTGTACTTAATGTAACTTGCTGCAACATCATATATACAGACTATATATACATGAATTTATAAAATACATATATACATATATATACATATGTACATACGTAAATATATTTATAAAATACATGTATACACCTTACTAGCCCATGCTGCTATTCTGTTCCATGCCTCATGCTGAGGCAAGTACAAGTGTTGTATGGGATAACAGGAAGTTATTTAATGGATGCTCATAAATTTTGTCCCAACAGACACCACAATCTTTGGAAGCTGCCATCACTCACGCAGCCATGAGTTTTATTTTAAGAGTATTCTCTATCCCACTGGATTCGTTGGATATCCCTGTGAAACATACGAAGACTTTAAGTCAGTAAGTGTATCAGCCTGGGAACAAGTGAAACGTAAAGAACATTATCAAGATAGATCACACACAGCACACCTGAATGTGAATAATTCTGCTTGTGTCACCTAGTTAACAGAAGATCTGAGCTCACACCAGCTCAAGCAGTGCAGACCAGTAGGAGGAGGCACAGCACACAGCAGCTCTATCAGCTCTTCCGATTTGGAGAATTAATCTTAAAGCATAGCTGATACCTCCGAAACAGGGGGAAAAAAATTAAACCCTATGCAATTCTCACCTTATATGCAAATAGCATATAGGCTAAATACATGGGTTGGTTAAATAATGCCTACTCTTTATCTCCATGAAAATTACAACAGAAACAAGGAGCACAATCACACTATTTGATAGGGAAAATTCTCAGCTGGAAAACAGTATTTCTCAACACAGCACCATTAGGCAGTTCACATAGATGAGCATATGGAGATGCTCTTTATTTTGTGGTGTGACAGCTGTGCACAGCCATCTGGAACGTGGCTTGTCTTTCATGTCACTGTCACCACTGCTGAAATGCACCACCCACTCCTTACTGTGTTCACATCCACTGTTTGGTCTCCAGAACCATTCAGCAAGTGTCAGTGAATGCCAATGGCTGCCATTTTTTCTGCATGGAGGGTTTCACTTCCACTCCACTGCTTCATATGCACTTCCGTATCAGAAACCATTGTGTCAGATTGCCCCTCTGCTGCTATCTCTTGCACAGCAACAAATGTAATGGAATAGTGGTGGGAAGGTTCAGCCTCTACTGCCATACCACCAACATCTTCCTCTGGCATTATAGGCTAACATAATACAACAGTAGGCATTACTTTCAGAGCAGCCCTCATATATATGATCCTTTTATCCCCCATGTAGCATAGCAGACAGGTTCCCTTCTACTGGGAAAGGGAAATAAGGTTTATATTTTGTCCTATACTCTAGATGAAAAATAAACTCCTCAAAACATTCAGACCATAACGTGCACACGTGTCATATCTACTTATTCCATGTTCCACTCACGTGTGTGCAAGTGCAGAACATGACATCTGGTTATAACAGGTTACAACAACATACAGCAGTGCCCCAACTTTGCAAAGTCAGAACAGGATCTTGACCCTTAATTTTGTCACAACCAGAATGAAAGATGTACTCCTGATTAACTGCTGCTCTTATTTTTCCTAGGGAGATTGTTTCCCATGTCCCAAACAGGGCTGTCCAATGATGGGGCACCACGCTGACAGGTTTCCATATAAACTGAAGAGAGTAAACCAGAAGTATTTTTTAAACACAGCAGCAGAGCCACCATTTGCTAGTAAGTGCAGAATATCTTTTACAGTTATTTAAGTTGGAAAGTGATTGCCTTGGCATGATTTATAGTCATGCTCTTCTGTCATTTCCATAAACATTGGCTGAGACTTCTGTCTGAAAAAAAATGCTGTATTATCAGAATTCAAGACTTTCATTTGCTGACATGAATGAATTCTGACTAGGAAAATAGAACTTTCCAGGATGCTAGCAGTTTTAGATCTCTCCTATCGATGACAATCCAGTTTTATTCTGCTTTTTTTTTTATTATTTTAATGCAGGTTGGAGACAAAAAGTATTTATCAAACTGTCTGGTGTAAAAAAAATGAGGGGGGATATAAACCTGATATTCCATGACACAGAGGGGAATACAAAGGAATATGAAATTGCCAGGTAGGATAAATTAATGCTCCTCTATAGCATTGAATGCTACTAACTTTAATATCTAAGCAATGCAAAACCTTATTTGTTGCACATTCAGTATGAAAATAAGCTATCATGTAGATACGATCTATAAGAGCAGAAGGATAGCTGTGACAAGAAGTAGAATTCACTTTCTTTTCCATGAGTTCTGTGATTTTACAGTGAAATAGGAACCCGACCTGACAGGAGAAGGGTGACATTTCTATGAATTGCTCGTGAAAAGAAGAAAAACTGCACCTTTTCTACTTATGTCCTTCTGGCTGTGATCATCTGTTACATGGTCATGTTAGCACAACAGTTCCCATGCTCACTTGGACTGCATCACACACTGATGTGTTCCCCCCATGTGCCAGTAGCAGACACCCCACACTTGCTGCACAAACTCACACAAGGCAAAACTGTGCCTGAGCTCTTCAAATGTGCAAGGTGGAGGTGTCCTTCCTCCCTAGGATTTACAAAAAACTATTGCTTTCACCTTGATGCAAAAGGCATGTTTATGTGGGCTGCACAGTGCTGAGGACACACAGACTGCTATGGCCATCCTAGCTCTGCCTGGATCACATCCCGGTGGTCTCCTGCCACATGCCCATTGAAGCTTTCCAGTACTGCTTTTTGTCCTCTCCCTGCTCAGAGCATGCCACAGAGTCCTGGTGCAGTGCCTGTGTTGCTGAAAAGAACAGCAAATGTGCAAATTTCTTTGTAACAACGGGAAAAAGCTTAATCATGTGGTGAATTCTTTTTAGTCCAGTAGGTCCTTTATAATTACATCACGGATGTCTGCGTTCTATTTCCAGCGGAGTCCTCTCTGGTGACAAAGTTTATACAAAATACCTTGATGTTGAAATCGACCCCAAAAAAACTAAAAAAGTTGAATTTCTCTGGAATAAAACCATATTCACTCTGCTCTGGGCAAGAATGGGTGCAGAAGCGGTCAATATAATTCATGGAGAAGATGGACGTTGGTGAGTATGCTCTTTTAACAGATCAGAAAGAATAGGAGAGGAGCTCAAAACTCTGAGAAACAGGATTTTAAAATGGTCTTGATAAATTGGACACGTGGTTTGTGATCAGCAGACAAACTTCAGCAATTTCAAGGACAAGATATTACTCTTTGGACAGAAACTGAAGTGTTCCAACGCAAAACAGCGAATAACTGGAAAGGAATCCATCAGTGAACAATTTAAGGAGAATGTTGTGCCACAGCAGAACAACTACAGACCAACAAATCTCATTACCGTGTGCATTACTACACAGTACAGAGGATCCAGGGAGTAATTGTTCTAAATTAATTGGCCAGGCTGAGAACGTAGCCAGGAGTAGGGTCATGTATGATGCACACAGATTGAAGTCCAGATAAAGAGCAAGACGAAGAGATTTAGAAAAGATAATCTGCATAGAACAGGTGGAAGAAGTGTACACCTCAAGACAAAGAAGTTGAGAGTGGGGCATAAAGACAGATAGACAAGTTGTGAAAAAGCACAGTGTACTGTTTCACATGGCTATGGGTTTAGGTCAGTAATTGATCGGTATATTTTACAACAGAAAAAAATAAATCTTAGATGTCAGGAAAATCTCTCCTATCATTTGGCCTTGGCACGGATTATTTAGATAAGGTCCCCAAAGAAGCAGCAAAGCTGTGGGAAATCTAGTGAAACAGATGGCCTCACTGAAAAGGGCTTAACAAGGCAGTTTTCTGACTGCTTACCTAGAGCTCTACTTTTGTGAACCTAGAGATGACTTACATCTTTCTACCAAAACCCAGATTTTACAGCTTCCCCATAAGAAGGAAATCTGCCTTGTCACTGCTAACGTGTGAATGCCAATAGGCTTTTAGGAAGGCTTACATGGGATTATGGAGCAAATTAACCTCAAGGTGAGAGCTGACGTCTTTTCTGTGCCTTTCCCTTGAACAAAGCTTTTTCCTTCCCAGGTCAACTTTCTGCGGCCGTGGAACAGTGACATATGGAGTTCCCCAGCTACTTACACCTTGCTAGAGGTCACCAAGAGCAGCTGTTCTGTACACCACAGCTGAGTAAATGACCAACGTGCGTGGCAATGACAGTGTACAAGGCTATTAAAGCAAATTCTAAAGCTGACTGTTGCTTCTTTAATTTTAACAAATGCATTTGGAAATTCTGAATTTTGTTCAAGTCAAATTCAAGTTCATTGCACTTCTAACTATGGAAGCAACTGAAAATCATGTATACTTATAACACCAACATGGTCTTACTGTAACAGTATCCCAAGAAAAGTAGGTAAAAACTCCATTTTAAATGTATTTTGCAGGTTGGAAAAGGGAGTAGAAGCATACTCCATCCATGTTGTGAACACCCTGGTACTGCAGTGCCTCCAGGAATGGAGACTGCTTCTCAGATTTTTGGCTAAGACAAAGTACACTATCCATTAATTTGAATTTAGGTTCATATGATACTGTTCTGTGGTCAGATGCTTGAGAATAACAGATGAGCTAGTTCAGATTCCTGCATATATTTATGCATATAAATAGAGAGAGGGAATACATTATTTCTTCCAGAAAGTTTTATATTTAGCATGATATGTTTGACCAAGCCATTTTTAACTTGAAAACTACCCAGACCTAGGAAGTAGACTTTGAGCAACAAGATTTTGAATAACTCCAGGCTTTGTAAGCACTGGGACTATTTAACATCGAAGCAAACACTGGAGTTCTGCAAAGCACAGTGTGCATGAGCCACCTGGGGCTTTAGGAGACCAAGGAAGTTGGCATTTTTCCAGTACAAAAACCAAGTCCAAAGTTAATGCCTAGGATGAAAACAAGTTAATCTTTTCTTCCCTCCCATTTCCCCATTTTGAAAAGCAATGCACAAGCCTAGATAGACTTCCAATAAATGTCAATAGAAATACATTATTTTGAACTTTTGCAATGAGTATAAATATTTGAATGAAAACTTAAAAAAAAAAAAAAAAAAAGACAACCAACCAAACACAACCCAACTCGGTATAGTATTCTTGCCTAAACACTAACCAAACTAAATTAAAAGTATAGTTAAACACAAATCTGATGTTCAGCCAAGACAGATCTGCAGCCATCAGTGCTGCAAATCCCTCAGGCCTAGAAGGCTGCAAAGGAAGCATGAACAATGCCAGGAAGGCTCGCACCACATTCCAGGAGCAAGTTGTGACCTTCCTGCAGCATGTGAAATCCATTCCACTAATGGATCTGCTTCAGGCCCTCTTCCTATTTTAGATACCAGCATCTGCCACACTAAAACATAGCTGGGTCTTTATTTGCCACTTGCTTTCTCAAAAGCCATCAGCCCCTGAACTGAGAGGCCCCAAGTGCCAGAGCAGCTCTACAGAGAGCAGTGGCTGGGCCATGAGATTTAGGTTTGTCCAGTTTTTCAGTTTGTCTCATTTTTTTTTAACCATGTTGCATCAGAGAAGCTGACTACTTAGTATAAAATCTTGCTCAAACCCTTTCCATTAGCTGTTACATTACATTGCAAAGACTGTTCCCACCTCATTTTGAACAATTATTTAGTTCTAGCAGGACAGTTGATTCTTCTGCATAACTGATAGGAACACACTTAACAAAAAATTGCTTCTTCAGTCAAATATTAAACACTGAGATCTAAATGAGTATCAGAAGTGATGTTTTGGGGAAAAAAAAAAAACCCAACAAAAAAAACAACTTTTAAAGAAATGGAACCATAGAATCACGTGAGTTGGAAGTCCAGCTCCTCTGCAATGAACAGGAGTACCCATAGCTCAGTCAGGTGCTTAGAGCCCCATCAGCCTGACCCTGAATATCTCCAGGGATAGGGCTTCCACTCGCATGGACAACACTTGATACACATGCACACAGCTGGTATCCAGTTGGTCTTTCCCTGAGACAGAGATTAGCAAATATCTGTTCTTGAAAGTTATGTGGTAATGTAAGAATTAAAAATAAAAATGGACACTTGCTAGGAGAAAAGTTCCTCGGTTTTTTATGCTTGTTTGTTTTTGTCCACTTATGCCATTTTCCTATAGATGAACAATGAACAAGTCTAAGGGGTTCCCAGATCCAGGACTGCACATTTGCACAGACTGTTTTTCACCCTTTAGTTGATGTCTTCAGGAGACTGACCTCCTGAGTTTTGTAATACTGCTACAAAACAAAGCAGCCAGATCCAGTGTCTGGGTGAATTTTGTGTGTTATTGGTATATATTTGCAGCATGGTTTCTGGAAGTTCATTACTTAGACAGAAGTTTTCACAAAACTTGAGTTATAATGGGAGTATATGAAGCATCTGCAGGGGCTGACACACATCCTTCTACATCCCAGAACTTCAACATGGAAACAAAACAGACACTAGGAGAAGGTCAGACTCTTTCATTAGGAGAAGACCTACAGACAAATATTCTGGATGACTGGAGGAAGGGTCACGTCACTGCCATTTATAAGAAAGGGAGCAAGGAAGACCCAGGGAACTACAGGCTGGTGAGTCTCACCTCTGTGCCTGGGAAGATCATGGAACAGATCATCCTGATGACATGCTTGATCACATGAGGAATGGGCACGTGATCTGTGACAGCCAGCACAGCTTCACCAGAGGAAGGTCATGTTTGACCAATCTGGTGGCCTTCTATGGTGGAGTGACGGCATTGGTGGACAAGGAAAAGATGACCAATGTCATTTTCCTGGACTTGAGCAAGGCCTTTGACATGGTCCCCCACCACATCCTTATCTCCAAATTGGAGGGATGTGGATTTGATGGGTGGACCACTCGATGGATAAGAAACTGGTTGAAAGGCCACAGACAGAGGGTGGTCATCAATGGCTCCATGTCCAGGCAGAGGCTGGGAATGAGTGGTGTCCCTCAGGGGTCTGTCTTGGGACCGGTGCTCTTTAGCATCTTTATCAATGACGTCGATGACAAGATCGAGTGCACCCTCAGCAAGTTTGCTGACGACACCAAGCTGAGTGGTGTGGTCGACACGGTTGAAGGAAGGGATGCCATTCAAAGGGACCTCGAGAGGCTGGAAAGGTGGGCCTGGGTGAACCTGATGAGGTTCAACACGGCAAAGTGCAGAGTTTTGCACTTGGGCTGGAGGAATCCCAGGCATCCATACAGACTGGGAGGAGCGATCCCTGAGAACAGCCCTGCAGGGGTCTTGATAGATGAAAAACTTAACATGAGCCAGGCCCTGGGCAGCCTGGTCTAGCATTGAACGTAGAGGTTGGTGGCCTTGCAAGTGGCAGGGGGGTTGGAGATTCATGATCCTTGAGGTCCCTTCCAACCCTGGCCATTCTGTGATTCCATGAAATATTCCTGATGGAACAAGGCTTCTCTGAACGCAATTGATATCAGAAAGTGAGGACAAAAGACCCAGAAGGACAGGAGCATTCCACACACACAGCCACTTGATGTGAGTTAGAGAAGCAGTCTTAAAAAAACTTAGCATCTAGTAGACCCCCACATCCCAGCTACACAGCACTAAAAACAAAAGCCTTCCCAGCTAAGAGAATCCAGTTCTTCACAACATGAATTACTGCTTGGGAATTGCCCTATATCTGGAGCAACAATCTCATTCTGGGTTCCAGCACAACAACTCAAGAAATCTACATATGTCAGTTTTAGACTTCACAGATAAATCAGCCCTAAAGATATTTTCCAGTTTAGATATAAACTATAATCTGAAATAAACAAATTTTACTATCTTTCTAGGAACACTTCCAAGGATACAGCAAAGTATAAAGTACATGCAAAGTTTGCCCATTACAGCGTGAACTTCCTAGGCTGCACAGTAAGTAGCTCAGGTTTGGTAGAGATTTCTTTGTCTTGTCAGGTGAATGGCTTAAGGGGGAATGGTAGCACATGTAGGTGTCATTGTGTTAGTTCTAAATTAGCAGGCATACAACTTGGTAGGAGGACAAAAATCACTCTGGACTTGAGCTAAGCCACTAACAGATTCTGCAGCACCATGAGCTCTGCTGGAGCCAGGTAACATAAAGCTGACTCACTTGCCTCATGTGTGGCAGTCATAGGTAGAGGTTGCAGGGAAGAAAGATTGGGGTCCTTTTCACCATGAGAAAAATCAGCACCAGAAAGACAAGTGGGCTTGGTAATCAAGCAGGTTTGCAAATCCTAGCTACTTCTTTTTCCTGCTGTTCTAGATGCTACGAATTGGGATATTTGCACTATTTCTCCTCTACACAGCCAGAGGTAAGTATATGGGGTTATAGTTTATAAAGCCTTTCTATGATACTTGACTTTGTGAGATATTTTTCTGCACTCATGCAGAACGAGTGAGCAACAGGGTGGCTTCTTTCTTTTTTTCTGGGGAAAACTGTAGATTTTGAGAGCTGAGACATGTCAAGAGCTGGGCTTTGCACTATTTAAACTGGAGAATTTTCAACAGGCTGAGAGATGTCTAGAGAAAAGCCTATACGTTATGACTACTAGTCTGCTCTTTACTCATTCACATACTCTTGGTCTGATCTGTGTGCTACAGGCTCTGAAGTTTGCTATGACAGGCTGGGATGTTTCACAGATGATATACCATGGTCTGGAACTGCAGAGAGACCAATTTATAGATTGCCCTGGAGCCCAGAAAAGATAGGTACCCAGTTCTTCCTTCACACAAAAGAAAATGGTAATAACTACCAGGTAAGAGATAATGTGGTTTAAATATTGGTAAATTACAAAACTTTTACATGTCTATACAAATGAACGCAGTGAACTCTGCACAATTTTGATGCACTCTTTACAGAAAAGAGTTTTAAAATGCTAATAATTTAACATCTACAACAGGAGATATCTGCAGTTAACTCTGCAACAATTGGGAGCTCAAACTTCAAAACAAGCAGGAAGACAAGATTTGTTGTTCATGGATACATAGATGAAGCAGAAGAAGGCTGGCCCTCAGATCTGTGCAAGGTAAGTACCGCAGGGAAATCCTGTCCCTAGGCAGTTCCTCAGTTGGCATTTACAAATATATTGCTGTACATTGTTTGCTTTCTCTATTTCTAATCACTATATTTCATACTACTCTGAGTGATAAGAAAGGGAGAAAAGGGGACATATTTAATTGCTAATAACTTGAAAATATGTTATTCAGTATGTTGAGGAAAAACATTAGGGGAGATGCATGAAATTCTTCACTTTAGTGAAGTGACTGACAACAGGATTTGGCTCAGTGAGTGTCTTTTGCCTGCTCAAAACAGCTCAAACCTGGAGCTGTTTGCTTTCTATTGATTTTTGCACTGACTCTACAGTTTCTCAAGATGTTTCTTAATCTTTCTCCAAAACAGAGCTGCAATTCAAATTTGTGGTCTTCTCAAATCCTCTAAACGTGGTTTCCATTGCAGCTGCTAAAGAAAGCTGCTAGTCATACAGCACACAAAGCAAAATAGCAGTTTATGGCACATGACACTATATGGACAATGCTTTTAATTAAGTATTCACACAACTCCAATTTTCTTTGAATTATATATTCCTATTTTACTTACAAGAACATTATAAGGAATATAGTTAAATTCCACTAAAATCAAGTATTTCACAATTATTGCATCCCTATTGCGTGGCTCTCTTTGTTACTAGCTCAAAAGAAATTAAGTTTACTTGACAGCTTCTTGATGGAAAATATCTATGTTGATTATCACTTTCAGGACATGTAGGATTGACTGTTGGACTTGTTAATAATTTGTTCCAACTAACAGAAATAGATCGATCTTTTAATAACTTGCTGTTTTGATTCTTAAACTGTTCCCATATGTATTCATGCAGCATTTATGAATTTGGCTGTATTAAGCACTATGAATCCATTTCAGATTGTACTTCCATAGGACTATTTTTATGTGTTTTTTTAATTATTATTATTTTTTTAATTTATTTTTTACAAAACAGAGGATGCTTACAGTGGAAGATGTGAACTGTATTGCTGTAAGCTGGAAAAAAGGTGCAAGATGTCAGTACTCTCAGGCTTCGAACAACATCCGTGTTGTAGGCGCTGAAATTGCATATTTTGTCAACGTGCTCGCAGTAAGAATCTCCTAATCATATAACTAAGCATATAAAGCTGATCTGGAAACTTTCATGAACATGAATGTAACCAGCAAAGTTATTATTTTTTTTTCTACTCGGTGATTATTTTAGAAGTTCTGCTGGAAACAACAGACTTATTTCTGAGTTGGAGAACCGTGTGATGACAGAAGGGTTAGTCAGCTTAGAGGACTGAAGTTCTCTAAGATAGCTGAACAGTTATTCCATGGACGTTAACAGGTGTAAAGAGCTGTGTTGTTTTAAATCTGCAGAAATAACAAGCAGTTAATTGCCTTTTCACAGAGACAAAAGTCCACAAAAAAGCTCTGAAAAGCAGCTGTGGTCATCAGTGACTGCAGAACAACTGCTCTCAGGTGAGCAGGAGTATCCTGGGCCAACAGGGACACCACTCCCAGCTGCCTCCAGGGAAGCCATCGTGCAGAGCCTAAACGTACAGAAGGTGTCACATGCCCCCTTCTCAGCCAGCTTTACATGGGAAGCAACGATTGGTTTGAAGCCTTCTTTTAATCCAATTGCTTTTGACACATGTTCCCTACAAGAGAATTCCAAATTACTCTTCATGGGTCTAGGATGTAAAAAGGATGTTAAACCTCTCAGAACTTGATGCTAGAGCTGTCTAGAGTTTTAAGAAAATCCAAATGAGGGCAGCAGATGAATTAGCAGCTTTGAAGAAAATATATATATGTATATTGGATTTAAGTACCTAAACTGGCAAAAATGTACCAAAATCCTACAGGAGTTTTCAGCTCATTTTTAATTCTCTCTGTTGCTGATAAAAACTGAAGTAGTAAATTATTTTCTAATTATTTATTTTCTCAGAGTCAATACTCATACTCTCCAGCCAATGTCCACATCATTGGTCACAGCCTTGGTGCACACGTGGCAGGAGAGGCTGGCAAGAGGAGGCCAGGGATTGGAAGAATAACTGGTAAGGGAGGGAGTCTCAACTCGTACTAAAGACACCACTGCTTAATGAACAGCACAGGAGCAATGCTGTAGTGCAGCAGCATTCCACTGTCATTGCTATAAATGAGCTCAAAATAATGAATGTACAGTCAGAGGCAGCTGTAGCTATGGCTATTGGGTGTTATTAATAATAAAAAAAATAATAATCTCAAGCACTCCTACACTTACTGTGTACAATCTTAACATTATTTTATATAACACACCTAGATCTCTTCTTCTGTACATGACACAAACATTTTTCTTTCAGGACTGGACCCCGCCCAACCTTATTTTCAAGACACTCCAATTGAAGTCAGGCTGGATAAAAGCGATGCAGAGTTTGTTGATGTTATCCACACAGATACAGCTCCCATAATTCCCAACTTAGGTGAGTGTTCAGCTTTACTGTATTAGGTCCTCATCACCTGCGCTCTGTGCATGTGAGAGTTGTAATCAAGACTCTGGTGTGTTGATCAGTGCATAGACAGAAAAACATACCATTACAGTTACTGAGAACTTAAGTCTTAAAACACCACAGATAAACTTTAAGCCAACAGTTTGAAGAAGCGTTTGAGAAAAGAAAAATTTTAAAGGTATTTACCTCTGCTTTAAATACTCCAGGTTTTGGAATGGCCCCAGCAATAGGACATCTTGACTTTTATCCAAATGGAGGAGTGGAAATGCCGGGCTGTGATAAGAATCCTCTTTCACAGATTGTAGATCTTGATGGCATCTGGGAAGGTAAGGATGTTGATTACATTACAAATTCAGAGGAAGGTCAGCTTCAAAATGTAATGACTTAGCATTCCTTCATTCAGGTGTTTTGTATTAGCTTTTCAGGTGTGCACCATCAATGACAAATACCCAGGTGCAGTGAAATTTTTAGCATGTTCAAACATACCACTTTCCTGTAATTATTCTCATCCATGGATCAAATAACAAATAAGACAAAGGGTTAGATCTGAAAATCTCCTTTAAAGTACTTAAAAGTAGAAATAAACACTACTTAACCCTTCCTAAAAAATTGTAAAGGGTCTGTAACAACGCTTACATCTTTGCTGGCTGAGAGGAACATTAAGATTCCCACTTCTGGCTTGGGATCTTCAGCTGCAATTCTTCAGTGTAGAGTAGTACATTTAATTATTATTTTTTTACTTAGCTATTACAAATCTGGGTTGTACTGAAGCAATATCACTGTGTCTATTTTCAGTCACCTAAAAAAAGATTGGCAAGTGGCTGCTCTAATACTCTTCTAGTTGTTAATTTAAAAAAAAAATCTATTTTAATTTTTTTTTTTATAGTATAAACTTAAACTGCACATAACAGAACATTTAAAAAGAAAAAAAGAATTCACCTCTAGAAACTTTTCAGTGTATGTTCCAAGCTCTGAACAGTGTTGTATATCTTCTTCTTTTTAACCTAAATTCAGGAAAATAAAAAATAATAAAAAACAACAACAACAAAAGGAAAGTAATACATTCATTATTTTAAGAGTTTCTCTTCTTTAGACACCTTCAAATAACAATAATTCCTCAGCTGGAATAAATCAGCACTGCCCTAGGAAGTTCACTGTTAGATACTTGGCATTTGTTTTTCTTTTGTTACAGTAATACAGCATTGCCTACAAAAGATCTGCTTTGTGCAGCTCTTGTTTCTATTGTGAAACCTTGTCAGTGTACTTCAGTAAGTTCCTGGGAGGGGGAAGAGGGCCTGGGCTGCAAGGTCAGTCCTTGCAAAGCATTTCAGGTTCACACCTTGCACCTGCTGGATCAATTACTTTCCTCAGAACGTCAACTCGTTTCAACAGCAAGGTTCACATCTCAGGTTCACAGCTTCAAGAGTGGCAAAGAGGCTTCTGAGGAGGAATGACCCATTCCAACAGCACAGCAAGCACAATGTGGGTCTCTTTCAACAGAAATGAAGAACTAACCTGAGAGTATCTTTTCACAGGAACTAAGGACTTTGTGGCCTGCAATCACCTGCGCAGCTACAAGTACTACTCTGACAGTATTGTCTACCCTGATGGATTCCTGGGCTATACTTGTGGTTCATACGATGCTTTTAAAGTAAGTATTTTTCAAAGCCTCGCTATGGGCTGTTTCAAAAGCAGTGCACTTGTCAATACATCTGAAACTCTATTTACACTAGTTTTCACCCAATGAGTGCATGTGTAAAGTGACAGATACCTTACAGTGGCTTACGTGATGTGAGCTAAAGTAGGAAAAGGTAACAACGAACCAGGGATAGCCCTGGTACACTGCTGCTGCCCTAAGGTGTTAGGTGCATCAAACAGGGAACTGGTAGGAAGGAGAGTCTGCCCCAAGAGTCCCCAAGTCTATTTCTTAAACAGCAGGAGGAGGGATATCATACCATAGTAGGTAAGTTTTCAAAAATAACAAGAATTATAATAATATGTAATGGCCCTGATGGGGTCAGTCTGTGGTGAAAGTACTTTGGTGACTTAAGATGGCTACAAGGACAAAGCACATCAGTTATGGACCAAGAGCAGGGAACCATTCCCTGTGTCAGAATGGGAGATATTGAACTACCTGAGTGTAGCAGTGAGGCAATAGGCTCATTGTATCCCCTAGGCAGCAAAGAAAGAAGAAATCAGAGCAAGGAATATATAAAGGTATATAAAAGGAATAAAATTGATCTCCATACTTTCTGAGTAGAAGCTTTTCAGATCCACGCATCCATACTTCTGATAGAGGCTTTTCAGAAGGCAAAGACCTGTTTCTGTCTCCAGGATACAAAGCTGCTTTCAGGACAAAAACAAGCTTTGTTTCCAGTACAAAGCCTTTCTTGAAACAATCTGGAGGTAATCTTTCTCATCTGCTGCTGAGAGAGAGACACCTCCTTCCTCATGTTCCTGTTCAAGTGTACTCCAGGATATCAGTTGTGCAGCCGAAGTGAGCTATATGGCATGAGAAAAAACATGGAATCCTGACAAATCAGAGCCCTTTAGAAACTAGCTTACACAGTCTTTCTCTAGTCACATAAATGGTTCCTCGAAACTCACTGTCGCTGTGATTCATGACCAGTTAAAAATAAGTGTTATCACTAATAATTTCTCTAAGCTGTCTGGATGATTTTATTAATGCATTTATTTCTTTTCACTAGGACGGCTGCTTCCCATGCCCAAGTGGCGGATGCCCAAACATGGGTCACTATGCAGATAAATTCAAAGGGAAAACTTCAAATTCTTTTGTGAAACTTTACCTGAATACTGCAGAAGCCAAAGATTTTCCTCGTGAGTTTTGATTGTTTCCATTGCTACTACTCCTTGTAAAAATGCTTTTTCTTTCACATTTCACAGTTAATTTTAACAAATGAAAAGACCTCAGAGCAGTGTAAATGGCTCTTCAGTCCTTTGGACCTTTTGCCCTCTTCTCTTCCAAAACTAATGCTATTTTGTGCCCACCAGTCGGTCTGAAAGATGTCAGACTGTAGAGCCGAGTGGAAGTCAGTGAGATGTTCGGTGGGCTACACTACAAGGTACATGGAGGAAGGGTGATAGGCAATGCACGTTAGTCACAGAAATATCTTCTTAAGTATTTTTAAAGTGTCTGTGACCACGGCAGTGGTTAAAGGCAGAAAGAGAGGCCTGGAGAAGACGTGAAACTTTGGAGACAGTCAGAAGTCCGTTTGTCAAAGGCCGTAGAATCACAGAATGTCTTGGATTGAGAGGGACCTGAAAGATCACCTAGTTTTAAACCCCCTGCCATGGGTAGGGTTAAGAGCAACATGATCAAAGCTGATCCTGTTTTGAGAAATGGATGGACATAATTACTTCCTTTAACATAAGTTATTCTGTCTCGTAAAATGTCTTTTGCTTCACCTTTGTAAAGAAGAATTGGAGGGAGAAGAGCTACTTTTGTTAGTTGCAGGCTAAAAGCAAGTTCCCACTCATAAGAGCAAGTTATATCAGATTTTTTTTTAAGTTTATTTTACAGTATGGATCAGCATTTATTCCCAACGCTTCCTTCTTTTCAGCTTCACTGTATGTAAAAACATTTGGGGTCAAATTCTCAGGTCTATCTTTATTTACCGCATTACAAGCTAGTGTTTTTATTCGTTCCTTAGTTTTGTGTGTTTCTTTTTTCTTTCTCTTTTTTTTTTTCTTTTTTTTTCCCAGAAAGTAGTACAAATGTCTGCCCATTTCTCGTGTTGATCATAGTAAGACATAGAAATGACAGATCTGACTCACTGGTGTATTGAATGCTTATAACTCAATGAAAAACTGTGAGCCCCATGTATGACAGCGTTATGTTAACTCCATCCATTCCAGGCAGCCTGGGATGTAGCCTTGAGCTGAAAGTACAAGGCAGTGATAGTTTCTTTTGCTTTTAGCTATGGTGTACAGAAAAAATATATATCTAATCCAACTTGACATTTTGATATTTTGAGACTGTTTCTCTCTCTTGGTGCTATCCAACTTACTGCATTTTTTTCTGTGTAGTTTGGAGGTACAAAGTATCTGTGAAGCTCTCTGGAAGTTCTAAGGTAACAGGATATGTAAATATTGCCCTGTATGGCAATGATGGAAACACAAGGCAGCATCAAATTTTCCAGTAAGTTCAATATCCAATGGAAAATAAACTTCTCTTCTACAATGCTTAATTCATATTTCTAATAATATTTCTTTTTAACTTGGTCTCATTTTGCAGAACAAATTCTAGCCTCAGTTACAGCTACGTGATGTAAATGCAGAGACAATTCAGTCACTCTGGATTTATTTTAAAAGGGAAAAGCATGCAGAATTTTGAAACATTAGAATTTTAGAATTTGGTGCAGTCTCAAATTGCTTTCTGTATCGATCCAATGGGAAATTAGTGGCCAGACTGTGAACCATGGTGACCCAATGTTTGTTTTACATGTTTGACTCAGTCACAGGGCTGTAAGTTTGAGAACCTGTGGTAGAGAACCAGGCAGCAGCTGGTGGGTGTAATCTTTTTGGTCAACCAACCAAACACAAAATCTGTATCAGATAAATCAATTTATATTATATGAGCTCTCACTTATTTGCAAAATGTGGTATAAACCCTACTCACATAAGGAGCAAGACACAGCTCTACCTTCTCCATGAGGATTGTCCTGTAATCACATCTTCATAGTAAATTATGACTGCAGCACAACAAGGCTATCTGCCTTTTCTTCTGACAAACACTGATTTTTTTGAATGACTTTCATAGGAGAATGGAGAATAATGTTACTATGATATAAGCTAAACGCTGCCTTACAAGCAACTTTTTATTACCTTGCTACCACAGCCAAACAGTTGATAAGACTAGTAATTCTTAAATGCCAGAAAGCTTCACATATGTTATACGCTATTTTTCACAGGGGATCCCTCAAACCAGACAGCACTTACACAGCCTTTGTTGATGCAGAACGCAAAGTTGGAAAAGTTACAAAGGTTAAATTTCTTTGGAACAACAGTGCGGTAAATCCAACTCTGCCTAAACTGGGAGCTGCAACTGTCACAGTGCAAGTTGGAGAAACTGGAGAAGTGTGAGTATATCCACTGTGAAAATCCCAGCAGCTATTTGTGAGGGCATATGACAAAATTATACAAGGGACAAATACATTTACACAAGAAAAGGTTCTCAAAGCATTGGAAGGAAACGACTCTAAGGAACACTTTTAACTTCCTTCCTTTCAAGATACTCATTCATGATTCCATTCACTACTATTTCAACTCTCTACCTTAAATAACTTCGAAGAAAAAATAGTTCCAGTCTTCAGAAGGGCAAATTTCCTGTAAAAATCTTTGGGTGAGAAAGATTAGCACTGGCTTAGATTATCAGCATAATTCTTGCCAAGTTCCTATCTGCTGTCTTCAAGAAATGGCTGTGTCTGAGCTTGCATTTGGATGTCTGATTCAATGTCAGTGGGAAACAGATTTCCATTAATATCAATGGTCATTGAGATTGTGTTTGACAAGACAGAGAAGCAATAATACTACTAACGTTCCCGTGAATAAGGAAAATATTTGGAAGCTGTAATTAAAAAGCAAAATATAAATTGATATAAGCTAAAATATATTTCTGTAGACTCTGTGGAACAAGGTTTGTATGCTCAGATTGCAGAAGTATATTTTACTGATCCAATGCAACTTGTGTGCTTGGGCTTTTTAAAACAAAACCCCTCATTTTCTTTATCATGTAAGTTAGGTGATCCACCCCATGACTGGGTGTCTAGAAGAATGGGTACAGCATACGTTCTAGGCCCATATACAAATGCACACTTAAATGTAATCACTTAAAAGACAGTATTGACAACAGAAATAGTTTCAAGCAAAGCAAAATGATTATGTTCCAGCAGCATTACCTCTCAGCAGAGGTAGTCCAATTGTAATATCTATTCATCAAAACATGTTGCTGACCAAGCGTATTCCTGTAAACAAGCACTTGTTCTTCTATTGACTCATGCCCTTGCATGTGGAGTTGTGTTCATCCATCTGGTGATGGTAGTGATGTTGGCACATGAACTGAAGGGGAAACAAAAAAAGATGAAAAGAAACTGTAGAACTGGAGGAAGACATCCAACTGGTATAAATACAGTTCATCAGTACTACTAGCCGCAGTAGTATTTCAGACATGCTTAGAGTTCCTTCTGTTCTTTTGGAGGAGCATGGTTGCATCAAATGACAAATCTGGTTGAGATAGCAAAAAAAAATCCACTTGTATAATCTCAGTATATCTCAAGAACTCAAGATATTCATGTGTTTTTGTTTTCTTCAGATTCAATTTCTGTGGTTCTGAGACAGTGAGGGAGAACGTTCTGCAAACCCTTACTGCTTGCTAACATGGATGCCCAAAGCCTCGCTGTCAACAAAGGCTGGTCAAGCATGAAAGACCAGAGTCTGCAGTCTTTACAGCTATAATAATGGAAGCTTCACATGCTGATTAATAAATTGTACCTTTTAGATGCAGACATGCAAAAAGAAACCTTCCTTGCTCTAGCATGCTAATGATCAATCAAAAATAAATAATTATACAGGAAATTTTAATATACGAGGGTTTTTATTTCTTGGGGGTGGTGCGGTTTTTGTTTTGTGAGTTGGTGGTTGTTTTGTGTCCATGGATATCTCTCTACAGACAAGCCTGCAAAATACAGAATTCTTAGAGCAGCCTTAGGAGTGAATGAGCCAATGCCTGTTGAAAAAATCCCCTGGTTTTGGTATGCTTCAAGATAACTTCAAACAAGGGGAAGCAAGGGGGGCAAGTAATGGAATCTGGTACATGACTTCTGGGCAGTGCCAAGAGAAAGCAGAAACGCTGGTGAGAATAGAGAGATGAGAGGATTAAGAAAGCTGATGTTGTTAACCAAAATGGAGGCTAACCCTGAAATAGATTGCAATAAGGATGTGAGCAGAGGAAGAAGGGTGAGCAGTTTACAAAATGGGAACAAAATTTTTAATTAACAGGAAGAGATGGAATAGTGAACTCCATGGATAACTGGTTGAACTAATGCTGAACTAAGCTTGAACAACACAACCCAAACAATTAAATTAAGAAATCTGTACATAAGATGTCAAATTTTAGTGAAAATTCACTAGAATGCTTATTATCAAAACAGTCACAAAATTATCCTAAAATGCCATCTGTTGGCCCTTGACCTCAGGCAAAACTGCAAGATGATAAAGTAGCCAAGTTATAAAATGTGCAGTGCAATGAGGAAGCCACTTCCTCCTCATCTCTGTGACAAACACTATCAGCTAAAGTGTAGATAGCTCACAGATTCAGTTCTGCTCCAGAGTAAACCAGTCTCTGGTCTCAGCCTGCTGCAGGGACCCACCCTCAATGGACAACACAGAACTGCAAGTAGACTCACTACTCTTTGAGTCGCTTTCTTTTAAGGATTTTCTCTTGACGTTCCCCAAGGCTGAGGCCCTCTGCTCTTCCTGCCTTTCTGTACGACCTCTCTCCTTGGTTTTTACCCAACTGAAAAGAATACCCCTCAGCATTTCCAGTTTTAGTTGGAGATGCACAGACTTATTTCACATTTAAAAACCATTGTAAATTGCACCTGTGATTCCTGCTCGGATTAAAAGGTAATACTCAATTGTGTTACCTTGGGAGCACAGCATAAACCAAGTTTTATCTTGAGAATCTCTGTAACATAAATCTCTGAGAGCTTACTTCATTGAGGATGGTAGGGAATAAATTTATGAATTAGAAAAGGAGATATCCCTTGCTATGATGAAATAGATGTGTGGGAAATTAATATTCTACGACAATTTCTCATTTGAGTTCTCTCAAGAGCAATATACAGATGTTTTTCACCCTGATGGTGCTTCTTGTGCCTTCCACTCATTATACTGTTTCCTCCCCTCTGCAGCTCCTCCTGGCAACAGCCAGTGCACAGCAGAGAAGAGTGCTTTGTGTGCCTTCTTCCCAGCCCATGCTTTCCCTAAGAGGTACAGGCTAACATCTATTCTGCTTCCAGTTTTCCCCTCCCTAGTCAGCCTTACTCCAGTACAATAACGGTGTCACAATCAGTTCAAAGATATAAGTAATTTGTCTGTACTGTGTTATCAGTAAGACCAGTTTTCAGTTCCTCCTGCAAGCCTTTCTCAGTTCTCTTTCTGCATCTTCACGACTCTAGGTTTGGGGGAGGCAGAGGATCCAACCAAGGGGCTCTGCACATTTTCACAAATCACTCATTAACTGAGGAAGAGCACCCTCCTGTTCTCAGGAGGTGAATAGATGTGGGGTTTGCCCAGAGAGCCCACACCCACAAACAGCAGAACTGGCATCTGATGCAAGGCTTCCATACACCTTACTTCCTTTGCCATAACCATTTTACTCTTCTAGAATTTGGCTTTCTGATCTCAGTACCTCCTGCTGAGGAATCCTCAACAGGGTTATTAACTTCCTAACACTGCAAAAGAGTTCCTCCTTTGTCTTTTGTTCCCTTACTGTAGTATAAGCAGACTCTTGCCTACACAATTGTTTTGACAGCCAAGATATTCTCTGCATTATCCTTTGCCATAGCCACTTCAGCAGCCCATATAATTTTAACAAACACCTAACAGAATCAAGTCGTTAAAGCTGACAATAGCATAATAAAAAATCTCCTTTTAATAATGAACTGGAGCTGCCGTCATCTTGTTTTAGAAGAGTAAAATCTCTCCCCCCTCCTGAACACTTTACAAAGCTATTACATAAAATGCAATGTTAAATGAACAACAAATTACTTTCCCTTTAGCTAGCTTTTAATGCTAATGGTGCTATTTATTCCTGACCTTTTCAAATATTAGATTTTTTAAATGACAACATAAAACGAATTCTTGTTTGAAAACGCAAGCGACTTTAAACCACATGTTATTACTTGTAAGTATAGCATGCACATGCATCATTCATTTCAGTGTCCCATTTATGGCTAATTGGTATATATTTCAGTTGACATATATTGTTCTCCTGCAAACGTGTCAAATTCCTTAACGATGTCGGTGACAAAAGCATAGTGCTTGAGATATATAAATTACGCTCTTTACCATATAATCATTCTTATCTATTGGGAATGCTATTTGTGACAAATCATGTTCAAAAATACATGCTAAATTGATTATTTTTTTTTAAACTTTAATATCACACCATTCATGGTAAGTCTTTGATTGAATCTTTAAACGTGGAAATGTTTTGATTTTTATCTGCAACATTTTGCAGCTTTTGAAAAGCTCGCTCCATTTATTAAAGGAAGAGTAGCGCAGTGCAGATCTTAAAATGTATCTTTTGTTATCAGCATAAGAAAACAAATGGGCTATAATTGTGGTTATAGAATGAGTAATTTGGTGAACAATGCTTGGTACTATAGTTTAGGTTTTATAATTCCAACCAGAAATTACTATTATTTTGTTGGTGGGCAGCATTGCAATCAGAATTTTAAATATGAGAGCCAACTTGGGCCATGTATTTTCACTACATTTTAGATTGCCTTGTGTAATGTATTTCTCTCAAATGTTATAAACCATCTGAGAACAATAAAAAAATTGAAGATTTTGTGTGACTCTAATTATTACTGAGATATAGCAGTGTTCTTTGTTGTCTTTAGACAATGCTGCCTATAATCATTACTTTGCTCTGTAAATCAGTAGGATAATGAGGTTCTGTCTTTCAAGAAATATTTGAGTGTATATTAATTTGACATTGATGTATTCTTCTTTCTGGACCTCCTAATGTTTTTTTAACCTAGTTTGTCATATTAGAGCTTTCTTCACCTAGCCACAGCTGACAGTGCTTATGTACACATATTTATTACCATACCTTTCTGGGATGTGTCCTTAGAGGCTGCAAATAGGAATTTTATGATGTTATGCCTGAAGGCTATTTTGTTCTTAATTTGAGTATAAATCACAAGCTGTTTTGCTACACCCTCATGCTTCAGAAATACATGCTCTGTATGGTGGCATACGATTCTGGTAAAACGAGGCTAAACTTGTTACGAAATATCACTGCTTTTTAAAATTGCAAATAGTTTCTTTGACAAAAGAGAGATTTACTTGAAGAATATACTGTCTTTTGTCCAAAAAATGAAAAAGATGTGAGTTCTGATATGCTTTTTTTTTTCCCCTGAAAACATTCTAAAGTTTGAAGGCAATGAAAAGTGGGGAATATATCTGCATTTTTAATTGACCAAAAAAGAATACATCAGTGGGGGGCTGCGGAAGAAGGTTAATGTGATGCTCCCAGAGCCCTACATGAAAAAATAATAGTAGTGGCCTAAATGCCATTTTCTTCTAAATTGTGACTGTATACAAACAGAAACAAGTTGCAAACAACTCTTTAAATTAGTCTAAATGCTGTATTCACTCGCATAGTAACAACTGAGTGGCAACTGCTGCATTTGCTGGCATACTGAAGACATGTATTATGTGAGACCTAAAGACAAAAGTTGTATTCAAGTCTCTCTTTGTGCTATGGCTCACGTAATTACTGTTGCGGTACATATCGTATGAAAAATCTTACCTTTAATTGCATTAAGTGGATAATTGCCCCACATCAAACCAATTAGGGAGGTGAAGGGAAAAAAAAAAAAGATCTAAACCTGCAAAGCAATGCACTCTTTCACAATGTAATTTTAGATAAACATAGTCTCACATGATCTCATTAAAAACAACAACAAAGAACGATATTAATGGCTTGGATCCCTCAGTTCGGGGTCTGCAGTTTGAAGGCATGAACGGAGCTCTGATTTACGTGGGAGCGCTGGTTGTTGCTCCAATCTGGGAAGCAAGTCTCACTTGGGAGAGCCGCATCCCTGGCTCAGAGGCAGAACAGCTGCCATTGCTGGAGAAGGCCCAGTGCTGGGTCTGGAACTGGTGCAGCTCTACTCAGTCACAGCTTTTGGAGTTCTTTGGGAAGGAGGAATAAAGTCATCCCCTTAGTTACGTGGTACACTAAATATACTACGAGCACATACATGTCTTGCCCAAGGAGCCCATCCCTCCTTCCCTGAATGCCAAGCGCTCTGCTTGCTAACCGCAGCCGCAATCAGGCTAAGGAAACCTCCATGGAGGATACTTAAAATAAAAACCCAAATTCCCATCTTAGACTTGTGATCTTTTTGTTGAGAGCCTTAATTCCTTAGCAATAAACTGACCACCTCTTTTTTGTGAGGAAATAAATATCAATATGAGGGAAGCGCTAAGGAGGTTCTCCATCACCTCCAACCAACCAGGGCTGCTCTCAGCTCCTCAGGAGGGCTGAGGCCTGACCTCACACCACTCTCTGACCTTACTCATCTCCTCTTCACCAGAGGGGTAGGACAGCTGTGCCACCTGACCATTCGTGCTCCTTCAGAGGCACAGTAAATCTGATGGGGCAATAGAGAAAAGGGTGATTCTGCTACCTACACCCTCACTGCAGTAGTCAAAGTCCAAACCTTGTTCCTCCCATGGGAGGAAGAGAAGGAGGGTTTAGAAAAGGATGCTTCCCCACCTCACTGAACAGAGGCTACAAATCTTCACTTTAATTCAAGAAGGAGTCAAAATGTCTTTTCTGAGTGATGAAAATTCTCCTCTCAGTACCTCCCACTGAAGCAGAACTGCAGAAAGGACACTGAAGGGCAGTTTATAGCACAGATGTGCCCCTCCTTGCTGGATCTGCAAAGGTAACATCATAGCAGCAGAAAAGGGCACATTTTTGTTGCAAGGAGCATTTGTAGGGAATTAACTTCTTTTTAACCAAGGAAATTGTTGAGAGTGAAAAGTGACTGCACTAAAGGATAATTCTCCTTTTGACCTGCAGAGAAAGAGGTGCCTAATGAAAATATATGATCACGGACAGTGTGAAGATAACTGTCTGATCAGATAATGGAATTGTTTTCAGTGATAAGAATGAATCCATTACTAATGCAAATAACGATAATAATTATAATTTGCAATACAGTAAAAATCACCTAGTCTACCTCCTCCTCTGACAGGAGACTGTATAATAAATTATAGGCTGAGAAAAAAAATTCAAAGGGATAAAGGTTAAAAGAGTAAAAAAATTCTGAAACTTAAATGCTTAGCAGGGAAGTCAAGACCTGAAAGCAGAAATTGGTGCTATTAAATAAAGTGATTGCAAAGAATGAGATATTATGGAATTGATTAACTAACCAGAAACCAAACGTTTCCTTGTATCACTACCTCTTGTCACAGATTTCAATAATTTTGAAAGAACAAGAAAGAGAATAATAAAGAGAAAATTAATCATTTAAATATAGGTGAATATGCTAATAGAATTCTAGGAAGATTTATATAACTTAACACATCAAAAGATCCCTAAGGGGTTCAATAAGTTTAGGGGATTTCACCAGCAGTTCTTGCTTTAGTGTCCAAAACAGGTCCAGCTCTTCTATCACTCTCAATGAGGATTCCACCAAAGGACTTGCATACCAGGCATATTTATAGGCTAGATCTTTTGGGGCTCTGTGGGCACATTTTGATTCTCACACCAATCCTGCCTGTGATTTTCTTTGTTCACAAGAGGGCTTTTAGTCATGAAAACAATGTGGAAAATGTTTCATCTCACCTTTCAGGGGGAGGAGAAACAGATCTCTTAGAAAGTTTGCACTACAGTCAGCTGTTTTGTTGTTTACAGCAGTTCTGGTTTCTCCATGAGTTAACAAGAGTTGAAAACAGTGCCATTATAGGGCTTACCATAAATTGTTACATCCTATCTGTCACATTGATTTAAGTGATGGAGCAATGGGAATCTTCCAAGACAGCTTATGATTCCTCCACACCCATCAATTCTGAGTAAAATAGCAATTAAGTGAATGAGTCTAAAACACTGTCTTCCAACATCTAGATTCTGATTTTCCAAACTACAGTACGTCCTGCAAGAGCCACAAAAGCAGAGATTGAGAATTTAATGACAGGGAGTACATAAGGAAGACTTAACAGTAAAGGTGCTGACATCTAGTCCAAAGTGGGGGTGACTACCAAATGAAGCTGGCACTCTGCGGTTTGAAAAGGACTACTTCATTGCTTTTTAAATCTACAGTTTCAAGTGCTACAGCTCAATGCAACCTGCCTAAATCTCGCCAGAAAATCTTTCAGGAAGCTGAAGATTCTTCATCATCTCTCAAACTGCTAATTGTAGCATTTTTCATGTACCTGAAAAGTATGACACTCTTCTATAAAGCACAAGTAGTCCACTGGAAATTCTATAGCACAGAAGTTTAAAGAAAATGCTTTAATGATGCCAATTCTAAAAGCAAAATGAGTGCAAAACTCAT
This sequence comes from Perdix hodgsoniae, assembly GCA_035772895.1. Taxonomy (NCBI): domain Eukaryota; kingdom Metazoa; phylum Chordata; class Aves; order Galliformes; family Phasianidae; genus Perdix; species Perdix hodgsoniae. The sequence continues at coordinate 5,778,549 of JAPSGF010000013.1, forward strand.
AGTATGTTTCATAACCATGATTTGTGGTTACTTCATAAATGCAATTTATCAAAAACACGCCCAACTAATATAACTTCAACTACTGCAACAAGTTCCTAAGGCTTAAACATGCACCCCTTAGATTGCACACCAGAAGGCCTTTAATCAACATTTGCAAAAGTCTAAAACACAACATGCCTGAACTACTCACATCACATTGTCTTTGTGTTGATGCTTTGCCAGGGCTTTCTGTTTCTGTGAGATGTGCAGAACAGGAGTCCTCTGAGTGCGCTCAGATTGACTTCAGCATTTGTTTCTAAATGTCTTTCCACAACAAGATGTTTATCTGCAAGAAACCAGCACCCGCTGTCTAAGCTACCAATGGCTCTGGGGGGAAAAAAAAGAAGAAAAAAAGGATTGCAGGCCTATACAACACTGTTGAAAGACCAAGGGTTTAATTAAAGAACTGTTCAGAAATGTCAAAGCTATCAAAAGCAGGAAAGGAATAAAGGAATTAAATATTTGTGTGTTCTCTAGGAGTTCGACAGCCACAGAGATTCAGAGCTGACATTACGCAGAACTTCATGAAGGTGAGTACAGTGAAATACGAATGAACTGCCTGGGGAGATATCAACATTGCAGCAGCACCCCTGAGACAAAGCAAAATAACTACAAAATTAAGTTTTGGAACACTCTCGGTAACGTTACCTGCTTCTTACACAGTTATCAGACAGTAAGGCTGAACTTGCTGACCTATACTGTTGTATCTATTTTCTGCTCATTCACGCACTACTTGCTAAAGACTTTTCCTTGCATAGTTGTGTGTTCCCAACACCCTGTGGATTCTTCTGCCATTTGCAATCTTGCTCACTTATACAAGGAACACAGGGAAAAAAATTATTGGAAGTGAAGGAGGATGCGATAGCATTGTTTGTGAAAAAGTACAGTTAAGTACTTTACAGTTAAGTTAGAGATATCATTCAGCACCAGCACCTTTTCTACTGTATTCAGCTCTGCTCACAATTACCCTCCTTCAAATTCTCTAATTTTGAGGAGTCAACAGACACCTACATAAGATGTGAGGGGTAATGGGCTAAGAAAACAGATTAATTATGGTCACCACTAGATGATAAGTAAAAACTCTGTGAACATGAAATTATACTGCAATGTCTGAATGGCAGCCTTGGTATGTGTTAGCAAAGAGTCAACATCACCACACAGATGTTATGCAGTGTGTTTGTGTCAGGGAAGCATCAGGTCAGCACTGAGGCTTGTCCTTTGTACAAAGGAAGAGGATATGTTCAGTTTAGTGTCCAGCTAAACTTATCAGCTTATGGCAGAAGGAAGTTCTTAGCAGAGGAGCAGAGCTTCTTCCTCCAAGGGAAGGAAACACCCCTTGTCATTATGAAATAGAAAGTCACCTTATAATGTCTTAGATCACTTTGGGTTAGCAGTTCAAACCCTCTGGTACTCACAGCTGTTGGTCCCTCATTACTATATACTTTGAAGCCTTCCCTGATCTGAGATACGACTAACATATCTGTCCTCCCACATAGCCAATATTGTATTTTTCATTCCCCTATGTTTATGTAAGCTCATCTGTGGATACTGATAGAAGGATCATAGCAGCCACAGTCTATCAAGTTCTTAAAATCCTGAAGACGTTTTTATCCCATCACATGGTAACAAACATCATGCCTATGCTTGGTGACTTCTGCTCTAGGCACAAAGCCAGCCTGACCCGGGATAGGAGCACCTGCTGATCTTCTCTGAATTATTACAGTTCTCAAAAAAATGAGAAAATAATACTACTTCAAAATTTTAGCCAGCACCTATACATATATATAGTATACTATATATACATATACACCTATACATGCTAAGCAAAGACGACAATTTCTTGGCTTGCAAAAAATGTTTGCTATTAACTGAATTACTTCATATACATTGAGTCTCTTTATATCTCTTAGGAATGTGCTCAGATGCTTTTGATATACTACTTAGTGATGCTAAGATTTTTTATTATTATTATTTTTAATTCAAGTAGCTTCTCAAAATATATCTACTTTCTAATATGCTACAAAGGATGTGAAGGCTTGGCCAGCAGCCAGGATGGGCTAGACTCAAAGCTCCCCTAAAGTCAGTACAAACCCTTCTATTGAGTTTAATAAGATCTGAAGCGGTCCCTAATCAGTGAAAAGGCTTCCTCACCTAACTATTTGTGTCATTTCCACTGCACTGTCAAAACTATTACACAGGAATCCACCTCCTGGCTGCCAAATAGCAGTTTCAACAGGACACAGGTGATGTCCCGTTTCAGGCTGCCAGTTCGCATGCTGTTTGCTGTTAAAATAGCTGCTCTGTTCAGACACCAGTGTTTGTTGGTAGCAGCTGCATGAAGCAATCTGGAAAAAAAAAAGAAATATGACAAAGTTAAGAGCTATGGCTAAGGAATACTTTATAAGAGGGAAAGATTATGAATGTAGAACAGGTTTCTGGGATATCTTTTCTAAGTCTGAAGTAAAATGAAAAACGCCAGTGCTAGATTCCATTTGATTGAGATGAAGGAAGCAAAAACCTGGACTATAGTTAAGCCTGAGTTGATGCAAAGTATTTTTCTATTTGTATAGAAAATATCTACATAAAAATCAGTAGAAGAACATAAGGGACATCCATCGTGTGTTCTTCAACAGCCATAGTTAAGGTTACAGCAACATTTGTTGCAAAGGGAGGAGTTAAATTCTCATGTAATAGGAATTATGCAATTTACTGCTAGCAATTTTCTATTAGAACAGTGAATTAATATTCAGGACAATTAGACAGAAATGCTTAGCACAGTAAAATTCAGAAGAGTTTACAAATGTATTCTCTGGGAATTCAGACTTAGAACCAACATAAAGGTTCCTTTTTGTCTCCCAAGAACATGAAATTTAGACCCATGGAACACTACAAGAAAAATCTCAGAGGCTCACTTTTAAAGGCTGCCCTACACATGAACAAAACTACCAGTCCTCACTGAGCTGTTACAGAGCTTCTGTATACAGTTTGTCCAAGATAAAAGGAATGCATTTCCTGCATTGCCTGTTTGCCTGTGTTAAACAGTGTAGCAGATGCTGTGCCAGATTTCTGAGCGTGTGTCTAATGAAGACAAGAAGCTACATGCACATTAAAACCAGGTCCACATGTTAAGTTATGGGTATGATAACAAGATTGTCACGAACTCATAACATCATGAGTGAATCATGACTGTCTTCACTTCCCAAGAGGCTTCTCAGCACTCCTGAAGCTTGCTGTGATGAATTTTTGGGACAGCAAAAGACAACGTTGTTTTGCTGCAAGAAATTGCAATTTGCACATAGACAGATCAATGGCACTGTGCACATGTAAACTTTTTCTTTTGCTTGAACATTCACTTTCAGGTCTCTAATTTAAAGGAATAAAAGCAAACAGTTATGCCAGATTCTGCCTGGCCAACACCTTGCCTTTCTACAGCAGTCAAACCACAGAAATGTCTCTCCTTGTTGGAAGAGAGGAAGGGATGAATGAGAATTAATTAAACAGAATTTGCACCTAAAAAAAAGTAACTACAAGTTCTCCAACATCAGTATGTAATATTAGAAAATAACAGGCATGAATATTAGTTGCACAAAGCATCTGCAGTTATCCAAACTACATCTGTTGAAAACCAGGCATCTCTTGCACTGAAAAAGGACTTCAGATTGGATCTGCTGGAGAGGGATGTTTGGGTGAAGACTGGGGAAATGGGACACTGCTGTCAGATTGTTTTATAAATTGTCTTATTCTGTGGTTATTAGCACCTAGCATGAAAACATCATCCATACATTTCAGTAAGGATTTCTGTAAACCTGGTAGAATCAACAAAAGATTTATACAAATTCCTTCCTATCAAGATGTGTCTGTAATTTTAAATATAAACAATCCCCTATAAGAAAATGTGCACATTTAGAAAAGTCCACTGAAAGGCCCAAATTCTGCCAATGCATGCACATAAAGGAAACTCCCCTGGGAATCAGAGCAATGTGCTAGAACACTGAAAGCAAAATTTTGTTCTTAATGTGTTCCTGAAGACTGTAATTATATTTCCCATTGTACTAGTAACATTAATTGAATGTTTAGCTGAAATCAAGTTCATTACAAGTTAAATACAGTACCTAGCCTATTAGGATGGTGTTTATAATTATAGTCATAAAGCACTTGTAAAACATCTTCATTGCAGCAAATAGGTGGAAGTTGGGGTGTAAAACTGCTATGCATCTCAGCTCATTCTCTGCATCTTTTCATCTTTGGGTAGCATTGTGGCATAATGTCATACATGTCACTGACACATCTCCATAGCTAATGTCAGCACTCCTGCGTTTTAGGGACATGGCCTACAACACTTAGGAAAAAAATATATTATACAAACCATTATACAAGTTTTTCAGTGCAACAGCATGTTACTAAACATTCCTATAGCTAGAAAACCACACAACAAAAGCACCACACTAAAGCATGTATACCTGGTTATTGGCCAATTTATTGGCTGATACTACAATATTAGCAATAAACCAGCTCTTCAGAAGGCTATGAAACTACAGTACTTTCTGATACAGCAAATGGTTTTCTCTAATAGGGATTGTACTCATGCTACTGACATGAATAGCAGCTGATTTTATTAGTGTAAGTCACTTGTGAATTGTAATTGTTTTAATTAACACTGTGACAGAGTAAAATTTATCATTATGTATTTAGTGGTCTCTAACCTTGTAGTGTTTTTATTATTCACTCCAAGCAAACACTCCTACAGAAATCAACGTTTACATGAAAACTTAAATGATACCCACTGCACCTGAATCAGTTTTCTTAACGAAATGCTGGGTGTCTGGCAAACACCTACCTTGAAGATATTCCAGACTATAAACGTCCTGGAACCAGAACAATAATATGCTTCAATGTGGCACAAAAATCCTTTCAGCTGAGATGTTACATTTGAAAGGAAAAACTAAATCACAAAAAGAACAGCAATCTGTACAAAGAAACAAAAATAGCTTGCAGTCAGGTGCTTCTACTGGTTGAAAAGAGAGAAATAGCTAAATATGACATTGGAGGGCAATGGGAACTAAAACCACAAGCACACCCAAGTGACCACTGTGTTGTGAGGCCTTCAGAACAACAAGTGAAATAAAGAAGACAGACTGTTGAAAGGGATTTTCTTTGTAGGGAGATGTTAAGTCACTATTTCAAAGCCATCTTTAACATACAAGTGACAAGAGGGAACTGCACTCTAACAGCCAAAAGAGCAGATGGCTTCCTACAGGGGGCTGAGAGCATCAGGCCAGTACCTGCAGTTAACAGTGTGGGCTCAGGTACGCCTATCGCTGAGGGCCATAGCCTGCTGCAGCCATGGCTGAGCTGGGGCACTGTGGACATCTCCTCCTTGGTAGTGGCCTTCCCAGAGAAATCTTGGGCATATGTGCTTCCTCAGGTCCCTGTGTAAATACCTGGGAGCTGCAGTTATACACCAGTGTTGGTAGCAACCTAAAAGTTTTTGAGAGAAACCTACATGCTGACATCCTCTAATGCTACTGGCTTACCATTTCAGATTAATCTCCCATCCTTCCAAAAGCAGTACTCTGTGAAAACACGTTAAGTCTTTCCTGTAATAAAAACATAAACCATTCAGTTTTGCTTCTAGAAATGTTGCATTTTCCCTGAATCTGAACACCATCCAGATTTTCATCCTCAATACCCTTGATGTTTGTTTCCATGAGCTGTAAAAAGGGAATCTCCACACACACATACCGGTTCTTTTCACATTTTCTACACTATTATCTTTTTCTATTATCATCAATGACGTTTGTGAGTTTTGTTGAGAATGTCATGAAAGAAATGCCACGAATCATGAATTCAGCCTCAAGCATATTGATTTCCCAGCTTTCATTCTAATTCAGAGCATCATTACAGGAAAGACCTAAACTGTTTCTGATATTGTCTGAAGTCTTTCTATCTTAACACCAACAGTCATGCTATTCAGAGCTACACAAAATGCAGCAGGATTTCAGTAATCACCAACAGTATAAAGTGACCTCAGGTCAACATGGACTCCAGGTGTCCACACATCGAGAAGAAGAAATCTGATATACAACACTCATGCATACGAAGGTGTATCCGACTGCAAGTGTAAACACTTGACCCTTCACAGCCATTTTCATCAAAACAGAAACACCAAAAAAGAAAAATTAGTTTTACTGTATTTTATTTGACATGGTTGAGGACACAAGAACATCCAAGATACAATCCAGAGAAGTTGTGAACAGCTCCAAACATCTGTGAAATCTGAATTTATCTTGCACAGGGGTGAACAAGACCACAATGGTTGGTTTTATAATATAGTTTAAGACTATTTCAAGCAGGTGTGTATTGTGACGTTATGCCCAACAACTTTTATACTATTCATCCGCTTAAGCCATTTTGTATGATAAATATGCAGCTTATCTCAGCGATTAATTCTCTGCAATACATAATTAGCCTTCTCATAATAATGCATTAAAACTCCTGTATATATTCACTGGTATGAATATAGCAATATTAACCATCCTAACCATTACTGCACATGTATCATATTCTAGTACAAGTAATCATTCTATCACAATTCATTGCTAACTTTCAACCTAGATTTAAGTAAGTTTGACTCAAACTTGCAAGTCCATGCTTAGAGCAAAACTTCAGTCAGGGCTTTTGGCTTTGCCTAAGGATGGCAGGCCTTGTCTTTTCAACATTAAGTTGCACAATGTCATCCGAAATCCCTACCAAAAATACAGGAAACGTCCTGCAGAAGTATCAGAACTACTATTCTAAAAATTACCCATATTTTCCTAATAAATTTCTTATTAATTTTACAGCCTAACATCCTCTATCAAAATGGGCATCCATTTCTCACTTACAATGTAAAGTTGTTCAAATGGGTTATAAACCTACAGATCATAGCATAACATTCTACTTACAATTCTAATTCCTTAGAGGGACAGGCTAATTTTCCACTCTTAGATTTAAAGAGGACAACAAGGACAGTTGGAAGTTTGCTCAGTAGTTCAGTGTTCTGCATAGAAGAGCTAGATAGTGCTCTCACAAGACTGAAAAAGGAAGTGCAAAAATATGCAAACTCTTCACATTTTACAGTTACAGTAGAATCACTTTAGCAACAAATGCCTGCTTGGATCAGCTCAGAATCTTACAAAAGGTGAATAAAAAGGGGCAAAAATCTCTACCATGCGGGGAACTACACTTCAAAAGAGCTGCAGAAACTACTGCTAGCATTCCTGGCAGACGGGCTGAAAACAGCACAAAACCACAAGATCCTACAGTTCACCTCCTCTTCTTGGTGGGGGATTGCAGATCTTAACTGTATCAAATTCTGCATTAACCTAAGGCCACTGGAAACAAACACTTGTTTAATTGCAACCATTCAGTTTAATATAGGATGCAAAGACAGTGAAACTTTCTTTTAAGAATTTAGTGTTTGGTAGCAAGTAGTGACAGACAGAGACCTGCAACTACTATAAATCAGTGTTACCTGGCTCTGGAAAGTATATATATATGTATATATATATATTTTAACTAGAAAAGATCCTTAGTAAAACTCCAAAACCTAGAGAAGAAGCTGTATATTCAGATCATACAAGCTAAATATAACTTTGTTTTACAGGAGGATTCATCCATTATTATGATGAACTGCTGGAATGGTCACCATCTGAAACAAAGAAATGAAATCCCAGCAAAATACAAGTGCATCTGTAATATGCTTAACTGGTGTGACTTGCATTGCAGGAAGAATGTTGTATTTTCTGACACATCAACATTTCTTTCCTATTATTATAAGATCAGCCTTTTACATTTCATATCTTACCATCTTTAAAAGCCTATAATTATGGAAGCTGATTGAGAAACTATGTTATTTAAAATTAACAGCTGAATGAAATCAACAGAGGCAAAGAGCATTTTTATACAAGAAAATAGCACTGTAGAAAGAAAGAGTCTGTACAATATTTAAATATTGTATATACATAAAATTATATTGTTCGTAACTCATCTTAAAGTTTCTCCTGTTTGTAAACCATGGAAAGCAATACACAAAAAATCCCACTATTTAGCTTTTAAAGCATTTAGCAGGCAGCAGGAAATTGAATGCTAGAAAGCACACTTTGTAATTATAGGAAAGTATCCAGCCGGATACTGTGACTCCATTCTCCATAGTCCTTTTATTTTTTTTTTTTCTTTTTTTCTTTTTTAAAGCTGAATGCAGAACAGATTTCTTATTCTACTAAGGAATTCTGCAACAGACACAGAAAACTCGATGGCAAATGCAGCAGACCAGTTCTGCAGCTCTTTACAGTGGCAGATCTCCAGGATAAACACGGAAAGCATAAGTGCAGGATTGGAATGTAAATCAGTGAAAACATTGATAAAGCTGTCATTTTCCAAAAGTGTCAGTAACTGATAGAACTCATGCTCAACTTATTAGAAAGGAAGATTTAGTTTAAGAATTAACATTGGAAGTTCCAAAAATGTAATGAGTTCCAGCAGGTAATCAGGCAGCTCTATATAAATGCTCTGAAAGCATCAGCATTTGATGGTTATTCAGGTTAGCATCAGTCTGCCAGCTAGGAGTGGATTTAAAACTGGTTATCAGTTTATCCTCCTGGCAGCCATCATCTAACTGTACTTCAAAACATGAGTACGGGAATTAACAAGAAAAAAAAATATGATTATGAGAGAAGTGCAAAGTCTTAAACTGCTGGATGAATAACTCCATACACCAGTATATGCTGGGGGTCAATTGGCCAGGAAGCATCTTGGCAGAAAAAGACTTTGGGGTCTTGATAGACACAAAGTCTCCATGAGCCAGCAATGTACCCTTGAGGGAAAGAATGCCAACAGCTGGACTGCACAAGGACTGCCAGCAGGGTAAGGAAAATGAATATCCTTCTCTGTTAAGACCTGGTGAGACCACATCTGGCATCCAGTCCTGTGCTTCTCAGTACAAGTGCAACATGGACTTATGGGTTGAGTCTGTCAAGGAGTCAGATGAAGGGATCAGAGCATCAGTTGTGAGAGGCTAAGAGATCTAGGACTTCAGACTCAAGAAGAGAGTACTTGTGGAGCAATCAAGAATGTGTATAAATGTCTGACAGAAGACAGTAAAGAAAATGGAGTAAGACTTCTCAGTAGTTTTCAGCAAAGAGATAAGAGGCAACGGACACAAATTAAAATGCAAGAAAATGCTTTTAAAAACACTGGGTTCTTTGTTGCTGTTCTTTTTTTGTTTGTTTTTGTTTGTTTTTTACAGTGAAAGTTGTCAAAGACTGGAATAGATTGCCCCAAGAAGTTTAGGCATCTCCACCTTTGAAGACATTCACAATCTGAAAGGACAGAGCATCCTGTTATAGATTAGAATGTATTAGAGCTTAGGGGTTGGACCAGATAGTTTTCAGCGATCCCTTTCAACTTCATCTGTTCTGTGATTCTGGAAGAAAACTAATAAATATAAGTTTATAAGACCTAAAAAGGGAAATAACTTTGCTCTTAAAATATTTCTGAAGTACAATGAGGGCAATGTTATTTAATCCAATAGCTAGTTCAAAGAGTTTGATAAGATAGGCCTTCTTCTCAACTTTGGGCAACGAACGTTAGGCTACTAAAATATGTATGTTTCCTAAATCTACTTTTAAGGATTTCTAAGGATTTTCTTTTCAGTGTGATCTCAGAAGTGAAGACACTCACTTCCTACTTCTTCCTGTCCCCGATTTTCAGCACTTACATTTTTGAAAGTACAGGCCAAAAACCAACAGAAAGCTGTACCTTACTGATTTGTTTCCATGCTCAGAGGACAGTGCTGTTTCAGAAAGACACCCCATACAGATACCACCCTACACCAACGACCTGGGCTAGCAAATGTTTCTTGGGAGGAAGAGGGAGAAGAACAAGAACAAGGCAAAGAGATAATGATTTTATATTTCTTAACCAATCTTCAGGATGCAATAATAATACTTAATAAAGGCAGATCTTTACACATGCTTGAACAACTAAATAACTTTTACTACCTCTGGAACTTTTCCTCCTCAAACTTTTTAAGGGTCTTTTAAAATCCAGCCTTTGGTCCTTCAAGGGCACAAGCACAACATACCCCACCTTCCTAGCTGTTCTCATATAGCCTGCTGAAATTCAAGATGATTACGTGACATATGAAAGTCAAAAAATGAAATACTGGATGATGAGTCTCACAAACAGGCCATGGTGGGGGAAATGATCTGTCAGTAGTTTAAGAAATCAATACCAACTTTGACACTTTTAGAGGTGGCAACATCAATAGCCATGGCTTTGATCTCAGTGTCCCCAAACTGCATAAGTGTTTTGATCTCCCGTCTGTTTGGCACGGAAGCATCAGTTCCTGTGAGATCCAGGCGAAGGGTGCCACACTTTTTCACTCCAGATTCAGTGATGAAGCTGACATTATCTTGTTCTGAGCTATAGATATTGATCACTATTACTAACTGAGAAGGTTTGGCAGGTGTGTAACTGCGTGTCACAGTTTCTCCAAGGGCTACAGATTGGTCGGCGGAGATAAATTTGTCAAAGACATCAGTGCACCAACGCGTGCCATCTTTGATTAGCAGCTTCTCCGGTGGATGCTTCCCTTCCACAAACCGATTCAGCACACCCACACCATAGGTGAGAGGCGAACGCCGCACTTTGATGACAGCAGGGTCTAGACCAAAGAGAACAGCTCCTTTGAGGATAGTGAGCCCCACATCCTGAGGAATGATGACTCGACATCTCGAACCAAAAGCACTCTGGACAGCTTGCTGGAGCAAAGGGGATTCAGCGAAGCCACCCACCAGGAACAGAAACTTGACATTGGTCACTTCTGGCTTATCGAACACATCACCTATACAGAAACAGAGCCCATTCAATAGGGAAAAATTCAGTGGCAAAACAATTCATTTGAAACTCCAAATGCCTGATGCATCAGTGTTCCATGCACATGCATAAAATCTGAAACACACATCTATGCCATCACTGCTGCTCAACATGCATCAGTTCCACTTCTGAGGTTTTTTACTACATTCTGTTTCAATGAAGCCATGACTGTGAATGAAAACTTGCTTCAAAGCAGATGACATTTCTGAGGTGGCATTTACGCTTTCTAAACAGAATTTTCATTTGGTTTGTGCCAGTCAAGGGAGACAGATTTTTTGCAAAGAAATCCCCTACGTTGAGGAAAATCATATAGTTCTGTTGTAGGCTCACCCACAGTCAGTTCAAATAACTGACGCAGCATGAGTGAGGCATCTGTCACAACTATCTTAATGTGAGGCCTCTCCCTCCCTGCTCACGCAGAAGCTATTCTGTCCTAGCTGTCTTACCAAGTTGTGGTCTCTCAATTCCACTTAACAAGTCCTCACACAGGGAATGTGCTAAGTTAGATATTCTATTCCAAATACGATTTGATTAGCACTTTGTAATGAGTAGAATAGCAATACTTCACTCAGCATATGTATTATACTCGATACAAATCCAATCTTTCATGAGAGTTTAAATAACAAATTTCCCAATAAACCTGTGTCATTTTTCATTACCAGATAAATAATTCTATCACTGATTAAGTTTCCTATGGCTGGATTTTTTTTTTTAATTACTTTTTTCTTTTTTAAACTGGAGCCATCATTTATTTGTGTTCCTGAGATCTTAGTGATTTGGAGAGTCGTCAAAAATAGGACTTTTTTAGTCCTTCCACTGATGAGAAACAAACAACAGGCCTTAATTTCAGCAATAATCAGATACTAGTTATGATTTTGGCATTATTTTGTTCTTGTCTGAAATAGGAAAAAGAAAAAATAGGATCTGGGCAAATCTTTAGGATCTAGGATCTTTAGGGAATGACTGCAGCCCTGGAAATACAGTTTAGGCAGCAACAGGACTGAATCACACTGAAAAACTAGTTCTAGAAGTAGGTAGGTAGATGCATTAAAGGCAACGTCCCTTACTTGAAATTGCCTTCCTAATCACTTTTTAAAGGACAAATGTTTCAGAACTAAATTCCTTGCCCACATTTAGTGCATAATAGCAGTGGTGTATCCTATAATTCCTGTTACTGGTTTGAAACAGGTAAGCCAAGCTTCAGTCTCAGCTTAGTCAGAAAATGGAATTACACACAGATACATACTCAAGTGTTGAACAATCTGGTCAATTGTAGGTTTGAAGAGTGCATTCATTGCATCTGGGCTCATCCTCAGCATTCCTTGGGAAGACCACTTCACAAAGTCCACGCTGAAAAAAGAGAGTACAGAGTACAGCTAAGCACTCATAAGACATGACACACAAATAATGAGTTTACAGAATCTGTATGCAGTTTGCAGGAAAAAAGTACTTCACCTAACTTCAGCCCCACACCAAATGGAGCAATATAAAATTTCCAGGGCCAATTGCTATTTTTGCTTGTTTAATTGCTGTTTCCTTCGCCTGATTGCCTCCTGCAGCATTACCAATGTTTATCTGCCCTCTGAAACAGCTGGCAGTCAGTGCACTGTTCACTCATCTGAAACAGCACTGATTCAACCCCAGAAGGGCAACATTTAGATTATAGCAGAGGCAGGCCAAACCAATGAAAACAAGCAAGGAAAACGAGCAAGCAAGCACGGGAAGTCTCTGGAGACAGAGAGAAGAACAGTATTTTTAATGAGCTGTGATATTTGTTAAGTGAATAGAGGCATTATATTATTTCATTATGCACATCCATACAGCTTACGAATTTCCTTTTCATTCATGCACATTCTATGTTATCTTTACACTTTCTATCTCATTATTCTGTCAGTTTCAGTATACCTACGGAAACGCTGCATTCTGGAAACAGACACTTCTTTTACATTACTGTCCATCAGACTATATGTGATTAGGATATTTTAATTGTCTGTCTTTTTAAAGATTAGTCAATTCTGCAACTATTTGGGTTCAATCATCTACTCACTTGCTTTTCCTCAAGGCATGTTCTACACTGTGACCTCGAAACTTCTTATAATAATCAATGAAGGAGAAAGGCAGAGTGATGTTTAGTGGATTGGTCCTGTCTGGAGCTGCTGCCCGTTTACGGGATTCAAATGCTATCATCAGATCTACCCAGGCAGCAGGACGCTTGATTTTAAATTGCTCAATAAAATCTTCTCCAAATATTTTACACAGGAGCTTTTCAAATTCATAGTCCACACCTAGGGAACCATATGGCCCACCTGTATTAAAAACAAAACACAACTTCAATATTCTGAAAATCGTATTCGATTTCAGGTAGACCAAATACACATCAGATTGACACTACAAGGACTGTCGTTGGAAACAGTCTGTCTAATACAGAACGCGATCTTACCTTTGCCTCACTTTTACACCTACATTGTCCTGTATATATATATAGACACTGTAACACTACAGCAGAATGTTGTCTTAAAGCCACCAAGATCGAAGACACTGAGCAGTGAACGATACAGATGAAGACCAACTCAAGCGCACAGGCTGTCTTATGGGGTTAACAGCTTAGCAAAGACAAAGAGGGGATTTTGGAGTTCAGGAGGAGAGTATCATTAAAGCAGTTGCATTTTATTGCACTTGTTGTGGATCTATCATTGTGAGTTTCTGCCAGAGGATGGCGGACCACCCCTGTTACACTGGCTGTGGAATTACTGGAACATACAAGCCTTCCCTAAGATCCAGGGAAATTTTACAAGGATCACTTGGCTTTTCATACCTCCACAGCACTTCTCAGAATAGCTGGTCAGAGACCACTTAAAGGAGTGAAAGATCACAAATTTACTAAAAGAAGGCAAACCAGGACAGTGATCCTTGTCCAAACAGCAGACAGATTACATTATTTTGAATACTGGTCTGATTCCAGGAAGAATTGTTAGTGAAATATAGTGATTAGTAAAGACATGTATTTTCTTCACAGACAGAATATTGCATAAATGCAAGCACTGGAAGTGCCATCTACCTGTTGCTTTGTATAATTCCTTAAGATGTCCTTCAGGGAGCCTGATTTGATGGACAGTCATATCCACTGTGCCTCCTCCACTGTCAACAACAATGTACCGGTCACCTGGTTTGCCAAAGGAATAGGGAAATGTGATGTATATTATCAGAGTGACATATTGCAGTGAGAGAAAATGACTTGCAGAAAGTTATAAATCTCTATTCTGAAAACTTAATCTTTATCACTAGTGATTTATAGTAAATACAAAATTTAGGTATCAAAAGATATTGGTTTAATACTGAAGGAAAGGGGATTAATGGAATTGCTTGTGCTAGTGGTGTCCACTTTAGGGAGTTATCAAATTAATACTACAGCATATTCACAAAGCCTATTCTGAAGAAATAGTCTATCTGTACTTTGAAACTTGGATTATACTCTGTATCTCCTTAATAAACCATACTTTGCTACACAGAATTGAAGTTTAGCTTTAGCAACTCAGAGCTGCGTATGCACTTTTATTTCTTTGTTTTCCAACTCATCATCATTCTGACAACAGTGCAGATTTGTGGGAAACACTATGTTCACCAGCAGTATGAAACCAGTGAAAGCAAAGTTTACTCAAGAAAGGACACTACCTTCTTCCAGTTCGGACCAGATTTCTCCTATAACATTTTCCACCAAGAAGGTGCGACTCTGTCGATTACGACGGACGTGTTCCTTAGCTAGTCAAAGACAGAGAAAATTAAGGAGTATTACAAAGCATAAAGAATTTAATATCACATGGTGCAGACAGAAAACAGGTGCAAGTATGCTGACAGATCTCATGTACTGCTTCTTAAAACAAATGAACAACTACTGCACTTTTTTGGGGAACATTATAACATTACTTCTAGAAAGAGCAAAAAAACATTTTTCAGATTTTATGTTCTTTCTCCATACTACCGGAATTAGAAACAATGACCTAGTGTGAAAGCTACAGACAAATCCTTCATAGTTAACTGTATTCTGACTTCTAAGAACAAGCTGGAAGCTGCCCCTGCTACCAGCCGGGTTCAGGCACACACTCTGCCACACGGTGGCAGCCCTGGTCCATCGCAGACCTGAGCTATGATGGCAGGCAGAGAACACAAGATTTTCAAAAGCACTTTCTGATGTTGGGTGCTGGGGCAAGGCCTCTGGAGACATTCAGGATGTCATACTGCTCAATGTAAGCAGCCAAAAGCACTACTTCACAGCTTTGTAACTTCTCAAGTCTCAAAGTGATCACTAAGTCTGACCCTCTGATAACTCAGGCAGATGACTAAATAGATTAGCAACTATTTCAGTACCTTTACTTCTGAAAATCCTGTTTGGTTGTGACAGCCTGCAAAGAAGAATCTAGTGCTGCCATGAGAAGCAATTCAATTATGTCTTGACTAAGATCTGACCTATTAGAAACACGGAGGACACTGGTACAGCATATTTTAAATTTATATCCATTAAAAATTAAGCACAATCTCATAACAATACTTCAGCTTACAAAACTTAATTTCTACTTAGACATTCAAAAGATTCAAGACAGTCTGTAAAGAGAAAGTAGAGCAGTGAGAGCCTTTTCTGCTAAGCTTCTTAATCAATCTGTACAACTGGATGATCAAAAGTCATTCCCTGTATTACTTTCATTCACTTTCATTCAAAGGTGCTATATAAAATAGTACGGAAGACAGACATCCTGCAATATGTGAAGCAGGAAAATCGTTGAATGCATCTTCCTTCCCATTTCTATAGTGTCTAAGATCAGAAGGAGATGCTTTCACCCATACCTGATCCATAAAGACCCTATGATGCAGACAAGTTGTCAGCCTCATACACCAACAGCTCAAATCACACAGCATTCAAAGACAGAACAAGCAAGAGGTCCAAGCAATGGACGCTAGAGTCCACAGAAGTCAGTGGGAGTCCTTTCATTTTGTTTCTGTGGACTAAAAGTAAATGCAAGAGCCAGTCTTTAACTGACTGAAGTAAAGTCATCCCAGCTACAGCAAACAGTAACTTTTTTTTTGTTTTGACTTCACTGCAATAAGACAGCCCATGGAGTGCATCTCTTCATAGCTAAATGGTTTTCCTCCTTTAATCTGTTCTCAGCTTGTCTTGGGTACCCGCCATGTCTTTATGAAACTTTAATTCTAACCCCAAATTAATTCACTCAAACTTTATTTTCATTAATTTTGACAGTAAACCTTTCTCATCCCCAATGGTCTTTACCTTTCACAATTAAGAAAGGATGGTTTCCACTAGCAGAAATCTAACATCTGCCAGATTCTGTCCAGCTTTAAAACTTCACCTAACACAGAAGCATTTCTGTTTTGTTTTTAATTATTAATTTTCTTAGAAGCAAATCCCCCTGCAGCCTGAAAGCAAGTTCATGGAAAAGCGCATGGAAGTGGAACAGGGAAGTGCAGGATGAGACCGAGGTGGAGAATGTGAGGGACCCTTGAAAGGACTGTGCCCTGCACAGGCCTCCCTAATGCTGAGCACATCTGACAAGTGCTAGCTGGGAGCGACATGGCTAGGAGAAAACAAGGTAATGACTTTGCCTAACTATGAAAAAATGCAATCTGGTAAGTACTGGAATAGCGTTACGGGCTTAATTTTCCATGTGCCTGTACCATTTTGACCTAGTAAATATGATGACGAAATGCAAATTCTTTTGAAAAATTCCTCTGGGATAGACTGACACAGTAACACTTACATCAGTGCAACTACCACAGTTCACATTGAGAGGAAATTGTTATGTAACAAATACACCACAGCAGTCCACTATTTTCTCATTTTTGCCCTCCAGTCTCAGACAAGACACTAAATCTTGCCTATGTCTTTGGTGATGAAGAATTTTTTGGCGAGTGACTTACACTGTGGGCCCATCTCGGCAAATCAGTCTTAAAGCACCAACATGAGCAGCAGATCACAGGTCAGTAAGTTAGAATTACCGTATCTAGAACTGCCGTATCTAGTTTCTCTTCTGTGAGTGGACAAATGCATTGCTGTATTCCGTTACCATGTGCTCCTCTAAGTGTTGAAAGTAACTAATGGTATTTCACAAAGATGACTTCAAAAAGCATCCACCAAAACTCTGGAAGAACACTTCAGACTGAAAGTCTCATTGAGATCCAGTAATTTAACACTGCTTCAATAATGCAGCTAATTGAGCACAATTGTTTTCAACAGATTAAATATAAAATGATCCAGCATAAAGTATTAATTTCAATAAAGGCAGAAAAATACTCTGGTGAAAATGCTATGGGACAGGATGCTTGGGGAGGTGGTGGAGTCACCATCTCTGTTTTCAAGAAATCTGGAAATGTGGCACACAGGAACATGGTTTAGTGGGCAAGGCGGGGATGGGTTCATAGTTGTTCTAGATTATCTTAGTGGTCTTTTCCAACTTTAATGACTCTATGATAAGCACCTTGTGTAAAGCCAGTTCCGATGGTGTCACTGGGGCTATAGCCATTGACAGGTGCTCTGCTGCTCAGCTCTATCATCTGGTGAAGGCGGAGCTTCCGGCAGTAGATAGAAGCTGCTTCGGGTTCCAGGGCGATGATCAGCTGCTCCGGGTTTTCAGGGCTTGCCATTCCTGCCTGTGAGAGAGAATCAATCAGAGAAGCGAGCTGAGAGGTCCCGTCACCTAACAGAGCCCTCCAGCAGGTGAACAAGCACATCCCCAGCTGCCAGGTTCAGTCAGGTCAACCCTCGAAGTTAACACACAAAGAAGCTGCTGCTGCTCCCCAAAAGCCTTTGGCTGGGATTCATCCTGCCCACAATGGATAGCTACCACTTCACAGGCTGTAGCAGGGAGGTAGGCATGCACTTACCATGCTAGCTGAGCAGCTGTGTGCGTGACAGGAGGAGAGAGGAAGATAGTCCTCCTGAGTGCTGAACAACCTACAACCTGACCTCCTAACTAACTAATGAATCTGCTTGCTAGGAGCGGCTCAGCCTCCTGTCAGAAATACCTTTGGCATCTCTTCTCCCAGTGATAATTTTAGTATGCCTTGCTTTATATCCTAGAAGATATAAGACATATATAGTCGTTGCCAAAACCGACCCTCCCCCCACTGTGAAGCTCACTAAAATATATGATATACTTTGCCAGTAATTCATTTTTTGACTTAAAATCAACATTTCTCTATTCCAAAATAAATTTTAAGCACAATCAGTTTTATAACAGCTAAAATGCTCAGTTTTCAAGGAATTGGAATACAAAAGGACACATTCCTTAAACTATAACAAGAAAAAGCCAGAAATACTTTAACTAACTTTTGCAAGCCTGCTCATGACAGCGGGTTGGAACTTGATGCTCTTTGAGGTCTCTTCCAACCCAAGCTATTCTATAATTCTATGATTTGCCATTCTTTCTGGATTTTCAGTCCAGATACAAAGAAAAAAATTGTTTTCATTTCTTTCATCCTCACTTCCCCCACTGTACAATTTTCTGTTAAGAGATAACCACATTCTTTCAACTTTTGGCCTGCTCGTTATTTTTCAGTTAAGTACGTGAATATAAAAAATTAATATATAAATGAACATTTTTCTGTCTCTATGGTTAGTCCATCAGCACCCTCTTCCTTCAACTTGTACATATTCATTGTGTTTGCATCCCCAGAGCATCCCCAAAAGAAGGCAGAATCACATGGGAAGACTGCTAGCTTGGACTGGACTTGGCTTCCTTCATACAGCTACGTTGTGGGCTGTGCTAATTGGTGGCCAGGTTTTATCTGCAGCTAGAAACTCAGAGTAAAGCTTATTCAAATAATCAATACCAGGGTAAAATTTGGAGGCATAAAATGGTCCTTCCCCTTTACTGATTCATTTTCCCCTTTCTATTATAGCACATAAGAAAGATGCATCTTTATTGAAAACATTTTCCTACTTTAATCGGTAGCACTGGAAGGGGCAACACTCAACATATGAATTAGTTCTTGGTCATTCCTGACATGTTTATCTAATATGTTACATAATTCCAAGAATGTACAGTCTGCTCACACAATCTATCCCAATATTTTCCTGTATTTGCCTTTGGAAATTTTGCAAAAAGTCTCATCGGAACCCTTCTTGATGCAATTTTAACACCAGCACTTTTTGTCTTATCCAGCGTGGGCATGGAAAACAAACAGTTCGTTCCTTCCCTGCTGCAATTTTCAGTCTTCTCTATATACTGGGCACACATCAGTAGCACACAAAGCAACTCTAAGCCTTGTGTCGTATGTGCCCAAAAAGATATATTTTAGGGAAAAAATAATTTGTCGCTAAGGACATTTAAATGCAAAGTCTGCATCATAAACTATTTGCAAAGATGACAAGAACTGAGTTATGTGCATGCACTAGTATTTCCTAGCTAAGAAAAAAGAATATATTAATTACAAAGTCATCTATTATGGGGGAAGGCTGAGATTTAGGCACTCATTTTTTCAGGGCTTGGTCCCACCATTTGCTTCTTCCTCGTCTCTAGTTCAGTCTGTAATAAGAACTTTTCATGTTGCAGCCTGCACATCAGTAGAGGATGGCAGTGACCTGCAGAGCCTGAACTCAGATCCATGTTCTCAGACCCTCCAAGTATAGCAGATGCTATTCTTGCTACTTTCTTTGACTAGATACTATTTTAACATATTCAAAATATCTCCCGAGGAAAACATTCAACAGAAATGACAGTTTTTAACAGTTCAAAGCACAGTTGATCCTAATAGAATTTCATGAAGCCTTTTTTTTTTTTTTTTTTTTTGTTATTGTTACAAAGCTTTCCTTACAGAGTTTGACAGGCCAGTTAAAAACGAGGAATGTGTTATTTCATCTCAGAAAATGGCCATACCAAGAATTGTGTACAATGAAACATAAGACATCCTACATATATATACTGCAATGTGTAAATCTGTGTGCACGCATACATATAGATCAATATTGATGTTACATATAATACATTGTATACATTGTATTTTTTCTCCATATATCAAGATAGCACATCATTGTATATACATATCTAAACAATACACAGAATGGGAGAAGGGGAGATGAGATAAATGTGACTGGGTACATGCTGCTAGGGAAGAAAGGAATGATGAGACTACGTCAGTACAAAGTCTGGGAAGATGAAGACATAGGAGGCAGCGTCTGCCCCACTGCTACTGCTGAGGAGAAAGGGACAGGAGGAAAAGGATGCAGAGAAAGAGTAAAAGCACCAGGCAGTCAACACAAAGAGATGGTGATGAATTCACTAAAAATTTGCTGTATTTTCCATTTGTTCCATTCCATCTGCCTTGCCCACTACTGCCCACTTGCCACTGCAAGTAAGAGAAAAGATTTAGAAGTTCACAGGGTTGATCAGAACGGATCTAAGCAATATCTCAGGCCTTATTACACAGATCATTTTGGCAGCTGACTGATTTGCCTAGGGCAACCAACAGTGGACTTCACAACAAACCACATCCTTCCTGCCTATAGTCTGAGATGATCTTTTTCCTCACTTGCAGTATAAATCCAGCCATCACCAATGAAACACGAAGAAAGCAGAAAGAATGCAATGTGGAAAACCATCACAGAAATACAGAAATCTTGTTAGCATTAAGTTCCTAAAAGTGATTTCCAGATGACTGTTGCATCTATACACCTGGCAGAAGCAAAGAACAGAGTGCCCCAAACTCACTCTATGCACCTATTTGAGCACCAGAACCTCATGCTATGACAGAGCAACTCCCACACTTAACTCACTCCAGTAAAAACACACCTCTGATCTGCTGCCAGTGCACTGCTGCTCATTCACAAAGATGCATCATCACCAACAAACCTCAGAATGCTTCAGATTCTTAAGCACAGAGCACATGCAACTTTGCCATCCAGATACAGGAGAATTCTTAACATGACACACCAGCATTGCTGTTGCAGCCAAAGATGTCTTACTGCATGAGAGCGATAGCTGACCACAGATATATTCTGCCAAGTGTTGATTTATCTCAGAATTTGCAAATACTGAGTTCTGGACTGTGACTCAGTATAGCAGACAGAACATATACAAAGAACTAAATGATACTCATTCAACATGCAGAATCATCAGTACTACAGATCAAAGGACGATAAAACCCAGTCCCACATGCCTTGATGAACAATGAAAAAAAAGCTCTTCACTTTTTTTATTTAATATTATAACTTGTAAAGACCTAAAGTCAGCATCAGAGTAGAACAGAGCTTGAGTCTTCCTAAAAAGCGCAGTGAAAGCCATGAGGTAGATCTTCATGAAGATTCCCCACCTCTGAGGTGTAGCTACAGGGAATTCATCCAATTTGAGTGGAATAGACAGAATGCATAACCTCAGATTTAAGCAGAACCCAAAAGTTATCCAAAAAACTTAGCTATTGAGCTTTTCTGGATCCAGTCAACCAAATATACACTCCCAGAAAGTCACTAGGAGCATTATCTTCAGAGATGCAGCCCCAGCTATGAACAACCAGTCCTTGAAAATACCAGGCTGCTCAGATTGGAGATCATCTATTACATTTTTAGCATCATAACAAGGAGCACCAAGTTAAGGACCGTATTACAGAGTAACTACAGTGGATCCATGCTAGTTGGCTCTAGGAGGGTCCAACTTCTTTGGATCTGAAATGCACAGCCTTGCTTTGATCATCTTCTGCAAGGGCTAGGGAGATGAAAATATGAAAAGATAAAAATAGAAAAAAAAATGATGCATTTTCTTCCATGCATATGGGATTACATTCACGTGGTTCTTTTATCAGAATGCTATGTAACATAGGCAATAACAAATCTTCCATCTGTTGAAATGTGGCTGCGTGCATGTAATATAAAATCAGCAACTTCATTGTGGCAAAAATGAGGCTAACACATGTACTAATCTCATCACAGTCTGTGAAAAAAGGCTCAAAAATATACAAGAGAAATGGTTAAGAGTCTGTATATATTAGAAATAACAGAGGTGACAAAGGAGCATTCCTCAGATTTAGAGCTAATCAAATCTATGCAGGCAGTCTATGAAGTCCTGACCCCTATTTAACGAGAATTTAGAGTCAGTGCCAAAGCAAACTACAGCTGGGTCTACTACAGGGCAGTGCTCACGTTCACTTTCAGAGCTGCTGCGAGAGGAGGCCAGAGACCGCTCTGATCCCACAGCTCCTCTTTGGTCAAGGGAGTAGCTCCATCCAGTTCTCTCAACCAGAGAAAGTGATCTGAGCTAGGCTCATTTTCTTTAAGTAATGTTTGCTGTGTCACTTTACATCACTTCCAGAGTCAAATGAGATCAGTGAATTTTTCCTACATATACAAAAAATAAAAAAAAAAAATGCTTTTTCTCTGGATAAATATAAGCAGTGTGTTTTTACTTTTACTCTGCTGCAGTGTAACCAGTCAGATGATTCTGGGCAGGCTCTGTATGCCTTAGCAGCTCACATTACCTAACTGTAAAATAGATACACTGCTGCCTTTGTCCTTTACGCACTGAAAGGCAGTAAAGGAAAACATTTCATAACCTAAGTACAGAGTAATATACTATGTTATTTTCACAGTGGGTTAAATTTTATCTTTGAGAAAAAGAAATAAAGAATCAAGTCTGACTAGAGGAATTTGAATTTACTGCTTTAATAAATTTTATAATCATCTAAAACTCAATTCAGTACTTGGTAGGTGCCATAGGCACTGTATTCACACTTTGTAAGACAGTTCCAGATACAGAAATAGATTAGTATAAACAAACTGGACAAATAAACATGTGCAAGAAGAATCCTCATTATACAGCTGGAGAGGCAAGACACAGACTAAATGTCTTAGAATCACAGAACAACTTGGGTTGGAAGTGATTTTTCAGGGGCCATCAAAATGGACTTCAGAGCCTTGGGATGTCTGCTGAAGGAATCAAGGGCACAGCTCCATGATGGAACTGGTTCAATGATGAAGCTAATTTCAGAAGTCTAAGGTATTCAAGCCTTGGGCCTCCGTGCAGTTTTCACCAAGCATGTTACTCTATTTGCTTTTGAAGCAGTGGCAGAGACTAGCTGGGTGTAATGATCTACTCCTCTTGGTGGCAGAAAGAACATTTAAAATCTGTTTTTACCACTTAAGGCATATTTCCAGGCTCCAGAGATAAATTTGAGAAGTTGGATTCCATGAAATAGCTTTGTAAAGACAATGTGGCTCATTAGGAAATAAAGCCCTGCAGTACAACATCATTCAGCTAGAAAAACAGAAGCTGTGAATTAGCATCAACATTTCTGTATTTTCCAAGATATTTATTATAATTAGTAACAATAGGAAAGCTATGATTGCAAGTTAAGCACTATGCAGCCTGCACGAAGAAAGTATTGTGTGACTCCATCCAGGCAACACAAAACAGCAGTTGGAAATTAAGAGCCTCATGAAATTTACACTGTTTAAACTAATCAGTTCATTGTGTTAACAGATCCATGATAACACCAGCCACTTAGTGCCTCACTAAGTGAGCCCTTCTCTAATCCTCCTCCTTTTTCACTAGCTAGCACTTTCTCCAGTTTTATGGCATCCAAATTAGGATGTCACAAATAGA
The DNA here is from genome assembly GCA_035772895.1 of Perdix hodgsoniae. NCBI lineage: Eukaryota > Metazoa > Chordata > Aves > Galliformes > Phasianidae > Perdix > Perdix hodgsoniae. The sequence continues at coordinate 5,802,104 of JAPSGF010000013.1, forward strand.
TGACTGAGACCTAATTAAGGCAGAGAATGCCAGGAAAGATGAGCAACATGAGAAATGAGCCTCAGCATTGTTACTCAGAAACATGTAAGGAGAAGCTGGGTTGACAGGGAGTGGGGCTAGAGGCTGTCATGAAGCTGCATCAAAATTGTAGTTCGTACAGTTCTGGCAGACCTTCAGCCTTGACACCTAAAGAAGATTCATGAAAGACTAGTCTGAAAATCACTATGCCATCATTACAGAACAATGCTCTGCCATTAGTCTTCAAGAACAACAAGAGTACCGCAGTGCAGTGTGCAACTCATGAATAGACACAACAGAGGGAGGTCAGGCAGCACCTTTAGCTCAGGCAACTTACTGGTTCAAAGACAGGTTCTTAAAATTGCTCTGTAGCCACAAAGGAAACAGTACATTCAAATGCACCCAGATTCCTATAGGTAGCACAGCACACTGAAGTGACTGGTTTAGGCAAAGACAGGAGGAGGAGCCACTGGGACCTCTGCTGCTTTGGAAAATTCATCCTTGGATTTTAAGTGCCTAGATGAAAACAGAGAATTAACTTTTCCCCCCATCCTTCTCTTTTTTAAATAGTCAACCCAATGTTTCAGTGATGGTTGACTCTATAAACGTACTTACAGTGTCATAGAGATACTTGCTGCTTTTCAGAACCAAGAGCTTTTTGCTTTCTCTTAAACATTATTTGCTATGCATATATGCAAATATATGTAAAAAAATGCATATATTTTCAAACTATTGTAGTCTGTTGCCCTAAAACTAGGTTTGTGGCACAGGCTGTCCTTTGTCCTATTCAGATCTGGTGGCACTGATTGTATTTTGCATTTCACAAGTGAAAACATAATAATAATTACCACAGCTACAGAATCCCTTTAGTGTAAATTTCTCCATCTGTACAGTTAACTGCTAGGTCAGAGAGATCCACCTCTGCGTGAGAAAACTACTTGTGAGAGAAGTGAAATCTCAGGTTATGAACGAACAGCAGTAACTTCATTTTGCAGACAAAGGAAAAATAAATTATGAAAGACAACAAACATAAAAGCCAATCAGTTTAAAGAAGGGGAGACAAAATTGGAAGAGATCCTTGGAATAATTCTCATTTATACACTAGATATTAGCGTAAGTAATTAAAAAACATGAAAGACTTAGAAAGAAAAATCCCAATGTAATTCCATCATCAAATGGTCCTTGGGATTTGGGGATTACAGATAGCTTTTTTTGAGAAGCCAGGTAGCTTCCCTTCAGCCTTGATGAAGTAGAAACCTTATAAATATGCATGCGCGCGCACACACACACACACACACACACACACACACACACACACACACACGACTTTCCCTTCCATTTAAAATATCAGGATGTATGCTTTTCAATGGTTTTTGAATTCCCAGTGCCAGCAGTGCCAGAAGCTCACACAAAGTACCTAATCCACAGAAAATTTACAGACATCTTAAGGCCTTCATACAGGAAGCCAGAACTGCTGCTTACTGAAGCTAGGAACTCTTGTGAAAGGAGCTTTTCAGTGGAATACCCTAACCTGCAGGAAATCAGGATAGAGGACTAAAAAATATCTTGAACTCTTATAGTGGGTTCGGTAAACATCACCAACCAATATATATAAACAAGTCTATCCCAGGAACTGGCAGATGTGGCTGCCAAGCCACCCTCCATCACATTTGAAAAGCAGGCAAGCAAGCCTACGAGAGTTTAATGAGATTCAATAAAGCCAAGTGCAGGGTGTTGAACTACAGTTGGGACAATCAGTGATATGACTACAGAATGGGAGAACAGTTTAGTGAGAACAAACTTGTGGGGAAAGACTTGAGAATCCTGGTGGATAAAAAGATGGACATGAGTTAGTAGCGTCCTGCTTGGAATGTCAACATTATCCTAAGCTGCATCAAAAGAGGGGGGGCCAGCAGGGCGAGGGAGGTGACTGTCCCCTCTACTCTGCTCTTGTTGAGACCCCATCTGGATGCCTTTGTGAATGCTGTGTCAATTCCCTGTCTATAGTGAGCATTTGGATCTGACAGTATGACAGCAGAACAAGCCCGAAATTATTCTGGACCTTATTTATTTCTGTATAGAGTTCAGTAATTTTAATGAGAAATTTAGAGTCTTCTGGGATCAAAAGGAAACATTTCTTACACAGTATGAAGGCTACCCTATTTAAGTCTGAAAACATAAAAAACACAGCTGTCCTAAGAGGTCTTGTAGCTTTATGCCACAGTCATTCTAAAAAAAGATTAAATGCAGAGATGACTATAAATTCACTGTATCGAGGGTGCAGAAGTTGAGTTTAAAGCACAAAAAAAACCAACCCTGCCTCAGTTCACTGTCTTTTCATGGAAGGAAATTCAATTCCTATGTAATTTATTTTCTTATATTTGGCTGTAGAGAACCAAAAAACCACAGGAGAATCTATTTCATACTTTATTTCTATTTCCTACTCTATTAATAAAACTATTCCCCTGAAAACAAAAAGCAGAATCGGTAATACTGCTTCCTCCTAACAGCTGTTCAGAAACCATGGCAATATCCCATTCTGAAAAGCAGGAAGATAAATGTGGCACCTGGAGAGGTAACGAAGTGTGACTTTTACTTTCAGCATGCTCTCTGAATAATGAATTTTGTGGACTAGCATTGCCTAAAGTCAGAACTTCTGCATTTGTGTGGTCACTGATTAGATGAAGGGATTTGTTATAGATGGCTAGGCTGTCTTATGCAGATAAATGCCTCTGTTAAGCACGGTCAGACTGCCTCAATTTATCTTGCCTGGGGTTGTTGTTACCCAGCTCAGAGTACATCTGGTTCAGTTGGCTTACCTGGACATTTCCATTCTTTATACCATATACCTTACTTTTGTAGCTGAATGTGACTCACAGGTTACTGAACTTTAGCTAGTTAGATTAGATTAGATAATTTGGTGATGGAGAGGCTGTGCTGACAGTCTGATGGAAGGTAAGAGGGACCACAGTGGCACTGAAGCAACATTAGGGTGATGTTTCTGCAAATGCTTGCTGCAACAGATCACACTTAAACACTAAATGAAAGCATACCACCCAGCAGCACCTTCAGGAATTTTTTTCTGCATTTTATTCCCCAAGACGCAGAGGACATTAGTTGCAATTTTTATGACTAGCATGCATTAGAAAAATTAAGCCATCAAATTCTCATAAGCTTTTCAATTTTTCATACTATATCATTTCACAAATGCCTTTAGTACCATGGGCGTGTACTGATTACCACAACAGAGAAGCCTGACTCTCCTCCTTTTTAAATATCTGCCCAATGTGTCACGTCCTCCCATTCCATTTGTTTCAAAATAACCTCAGATACAGGTCCTTATGTCTCAGGCTGATTTTTATTACAGACACAAGTGGCTCCTACTGAGCTGTTTTGTTAGTTGCATCTTATTTTTTATCTTAGGCTTCCTGATTTTGACATTTTTCAGCACAGTTTCCAAATTCAGCTTCTATTACTCCTTATCCTGTAAGATGTCTTTTCGACAGATCAATTATCTTCCTCCATTGGCCTTCCTACAAATATAATACAAGTAATCCTAACCAGTAGTTTCAGACCAGCCCCTATTGATTTACAATTGTTTTGCAGACTTGCAGCAGTCCCCCACTATGCTCCACGCTGTAGTTTAGAATCTCTAAGCTGGCCATTTTCATCTTTTGACTGGAAACATCCACCTAGCACAGTCTTTCCTCTACATGGAGGGAAGATTCTGATTTCCACCTATTTCTCTTAGCTTCAGGGTCCTTCCAGGCAATTTCTAAGATCCTAAGAAACATATGTTGACTGCAGCACTCCTTTCTTCACATAATGGAGATTCTACCTTACAGGGACAACTACTAGAGCAGAGAGTCTGCATCCCAAGGAAGCTACATACTTTGCATGGCAGGCACTAATCTGTTTATCTGCCCATACCTAGAATGCTACGAAAACCTGCTTTACTTGCAAAATGAAAAGCTGTAAAAATTCCAACTTGTGCCTCAGAAGTGGACAATCAAAACCTTACAGAACTGGATTAGCAGATGGTTTTGTCAAGTGCCTGCACCTTCATGTAGACCTGGCTAGGTAATTAAAATGTGTAAATTGAGATCAATTAGTACACATTTCCCACTGTGCTGAGCTCCCACTGTGTAGATTTTCACTCCTTGATTAATCATTGCTACAAGATGCAGAATCCTTCCAAACATATCACTTCATAAACATCTTAATCCTTATGATTAAGAAGGTCTTAATACCACAAAAGTGAAAGCATGGACTCTGCAGAACCCCAGGAAATACAAATAATCAGGATGCTTGATACATAACACACTTCTGCCTTTGCTAAGTACTGCTTTCACCAGCTTCTCACTGCTGTTTATGCCTGAACACTATTTGCTTTTTATGTAGTTTACAGGAAGTCTGTTGAGCTGTGCCTACACACAAACTTCAGTTGTAAGCGCACCACATGCCAAAAAACAGACTATACTTAAAAGAAAAAGCTCAGCTTCACAGATATCAAACAGGTTAAGGCTCTTTAGCTGTCTTTTTAAATCACATCAAGAGGGGAAATGACAGAACAGTAAGAGCATGTTCAGGCTCATAGCCTACATTTAAGAACAACTTTAGGTCACTCAGTTTTTCCACCAGCATTGCTCAGTGTCTGGGCCCAACATGCAGGCAGTTTCGCCCCTCCACACCAATGGTTGGTTTAGGTAGCAGATGCTGGCAAGCAGCCCGGTGCTACTTCAGGAACCTGTAAATAGTCCAGCACAGGGCTGGTGCTCCCACTACCATCTCCATATATGGTGGAAAAAGGCCCTAACTCATTTTTCTTGCTGTTCATATAAAAATCCTGACAGAGCAGCTAGGCACAGCTGCTGCTGCCTCTGGGTCAACACTGCCAGGGGTTTCTAAAACCTCAGCATGTCTCGCTCGACTGGAGAAGCAGAACTACACTAACCAACATGACAGATGCAGTAATGCATTTACTGTCCTTTAATTAAAGCGACTCATTCACCAGTTATTATTTTCAGTTTACACAGTTACGGCTCTCAATAAGCACAACCTCCTTATCTGTTCTGACATCTCTATTGTCTTTAGCTTCCTGCCTCTCTAACCCCCCCCTCTCAGAGGACAGCCCCAACTGCGATACAAGCTAGGAGGACCACAACTACTTTAGCGTCTTCTTTCTCTCTTTCCCTAAAATGAAAATAAATAAATAAATAAATAAATAAATGCTTTCCAAAAGGTAGAAAAACACGTGACAACAGAACAAACATGCACATCTCAGACAAAAGCACAAAAAAAAAGTGCGCTATTTTTATTACAGAAATCCTCCAGAGATTTTCAAAGCAGAGCCCATCTAGGCAGTGCTAAGGGAGCCCGTTTAAGCCAGTGCCCCATTCATTTCAGCAGGAAGCATGGCTTCCTTGCTCTTTCTAACCAATTTCAAGACAGACAGAATCTAAAATCTCTTCTTTTTTTCATTCCACAGGACAATCTTAACACTGTTGTTTGCATTAAAGCTCATCATGGACATTACGTTTGGATGCTGGTTAAATCCTGACACTCGAAGACCCACGGCCTTTTCACAAAATATGACAACATACACACTGGGCTCAGCCTGATTATCAGCTCTTGCAGAAGTGCTCAGCACCCGTTTGTAATATGCAACATTTCTCCATTTTCATCTGGAAGAAAAATGTTGCCTTTAGTAGATTTCCTGCTATTTTAGCAAAAAATATTTTTTGCTTAAAGTTGTGCACAAGAACAAAATTAATTAATGGCACACAAAACACTGGTTGGAGATTAAAATGCAAAATGTTTCTGGGTGACATTTAGCACTTTTCCCTTTTAATCTTAATAGTACCAGTCTTTTCTGTGTTCTCACTTAAACTTTCCAGATGTGTTGGCAGAACTGTTCTGTTCTGAATCTATTCTTGTTCAATAATATCCTTCTGAGGCCACATCAGTCATAGGCTCACAATCTAAAGAAGGCTGTGGGATTTATACTCAGGAAAAAGACGTTGCAATATTCTCCACATTGCTCACTGTTCCCATTGCCCCTCCTAAAATCCTAAAATCTCGCTTTGCAGTTGGAAGGAGTGGTTTTGTGTTGTTTTTTTTTTTTTGCTTTTTTTGTTTTTGTTTTTTTTTTCCTGTAGCATCTCTTTTTGATATGATATTATTCATTTAAAACTCTTTCAAGCTCAGCTATTTAAATATTACATTCCAGGGTATTCACACTTATATTGGTAAGAGATTCTGTGTCACCAAGTTACCCTCTTTACAAATTTGTTTACTTTTCTAAGAACATTGCTATAGAGCAAGCTGTACTGATCAGTGCAATGTAATGTAAGCCAAAAGACAATGTGATAATAATTCTCATCATGTTCATTCCACATCGACACTAATAAATATTCAGTATAAGAGCCAGTTAAAAAAAATCCCCTAGAATTCCAGGCTCAAACATTTAATCCTACAATCTAGATTGCCTGTTTGTTTATACAAGCTTAACACGCAAATAATTTTATTTGCTATTTGTAATTGGAATATAAATCTACTTAAGAGCCCTGAAACTTCATTTCAAAATCAACAGCTCACATTGGAAGAAAAAGTGCTACAATATCTCTGAGTAAACCAACAGACCGACGTTTGTAAGACTACAGGTATTTCAGGCAAGCTTATGAAAAAGCATCATCTTTCCCTTTCCCTTGGTCTGCCCTGAGTGCATTTGATATCCCATATTTTACTTTTCTATTTTACAGCTTCTGCACCAGCATATTCCTCTCAAACTCCAAATTCTTCCTTAAAACTATTTCTATTGGCACATTCAAGAAATTGCAGTCTGTAGATTCTGCTCCATGCTTACTGTGTCTGAAGAATTTGTATTGAAACACAAGCTGTAAGAATGCCTTCACTAAAAAGAAAGACTGCCAAGAATATCGGATCTCGTGTCCCTCTGATAAACAATCCACAGTGCCTGAATTTCATTTGGAAAAGGGATTAAATTTGCTGTAAGTAATATATTAGGACAACAAAGTGCTGTTAAGACTGAACCAAATATTCCCACCTACCAGCATTCCACAGATTTCTATAAAAGTGGTCTTGAATACTTTCAGAGTTTCACCTTCCCACTAGCAGACTCTTGTTTTTGACCATCAGTAATACAGGACCAACAGAACACTGAATTCTCTTGTGTCCATAAGACCTCAGATGACACACAGATGGGATCCTGGCTTTGTGTCCACATTCACACACCACACTACCAGGGCTGAATGTTCATAAGCTGGAAGCGGCCTGCCTAAGCTATCCTTCATGGTGCGCTCTAGACCTCTGCCACAGCACAACTAGATGCATTTGGCAGTCCTTCCCTCTTTAAGAACAAGAATAAGAGCAGGTCCCAACTGAGTGAGCAGGATGGAGTCCTCCCACATGCTATCCAACTGGACCACACTGCCAAACTCACCAAGATAAGAAAGCATTTCAGTCATCAGAATTAATTTCTGACAACGCAAATTCTTCAGGAGAATGGGAATCCTTCTAAGACTGGTAAACTCAGCTTCTGACGGGACTACACTAAAGCAAAGTATTTGCAACAGAACTAGAATACAGAAACAAGGAAAGTAAACACTATGATGCCCTATGTATTTTATGATGAGGACAATGGGAAACCTGATTGATGCATCCTAAGAGTCATTAGTCGGATGCAATGAGCCCTAATCTCCTCAGACATGCTTTAGGATCCTACAGAGATGACATGCTCCACTCTTGCCACAGAGCTCTCTCCCAGTGTGACCAGACCTCAATAGCAGTCACATGGCTTTAGAGCTTTCTGGATGCACGGACCAGCAAGAAGCATCTGTGGACTATTATCCAGAAACGAAGCTATTTCAATTCACAAAGTGAGGCTGTAAAGACATGCAGATCTCTACAGCCTACCAAACTTAATCTTCTGAGAAGTCCCAGAGAGCAAAACAAATGATAATTAATAAATAAATATCTACTTCACAAAGGTAGCAATTCAAGCATGAAGAAAAAGAGTTAAGAATATGGGAAGTACAACAGATGAATACAAATAGTGCAAGCAGGGTAACAGCAAGAAGCAGTGAAGAGCAGTTTTCACATCTCAGTAGTTCAGTCATGGTCACGTTTTTGTAGGCGTGACAGAATATGCATTTTAGAGAGGGTTTCAGAGGAGGAAAATGAGTTAGTGCTATGGATACTCATGGCCAGGACATGCACCTTATGTCTGAGATGACACAGATGAAGGAGGCAAATGCAGGTTGACTCCCTGTCAAATGTGAAGTGACAAAACCTGTTAGTGGCAACATTCTAAAGGGATGCAAAAGAAGCCAGGTTACAGTTGCCAAAGTCACAAAAATGATGTTGCAATAACTGAGATGCAAAATCAGTGACAACTTTGATGACAGCTCAGAATTACGCAGAGACAGGAAAAGCTTTTATGCAAGTAGAATTAGCAAGACTTTGGTAGGCTGGACCAGGAAGGTCCAGAGGAAGAATTGTGAGCTGAAAGGAACACCCAGGTTATACCTTGAAATGACAAAACAGCACAGCATCTGGAAGGGAGAGTTGCGGGAGCCCTCAAACAGACTAACAGTTCCAGAAAATGTTTTGTTTAAGGCAAGACAGTGATGAGTGGATGTCAGAAATGCATTGAGATTGGAGGTCAGACAACAGCTGATGGATGTCGAGAGCAGAAGCAGACCTACACCACTTTACTTGACTTTCGTAACTCCATGTAATATTTAGATTTGCCTAACAACCACATAACCATTTGGTTACATTGTGAACCAAAGAATGAAGTCATCAGTATTTTTATTCTCTCAGAGTTACATCACTTGGCACAGATTACCCAAGCAATTACCCACAACTCATTTCATTTCCCGCTAGTTAACTATCAGAAGTAATTGTACCTCAGCATGCTTTTAGCAACAAGGTTTCTACCTCTGCCTTTTTAACGCTGTTCACTACTCAATGCTCCAATTACTCTCATGAACACAAACTCTTATTTTCATGACATTTGCGTGCTTTGATAGCTAACACCAAGGGCTGGAACTTCTGCTCTGTCAGTACGCACTGGTTTGAAGCACATGCTGGATCCTGCAATAGGAATCTCAAGACTGAATGAGAAAGTAGAACTCTCAGTTTTCTGCATTTCTGTCTTTGGCTCCATTCCTATAAATATCAACTGTGTCACATAAACATACAATTACTTCCCTACATGCTTTTTTCTTCATGTAATTGATCACACACCCTGAGTTAAAAGCCTTGTCAGTCCTTGCTATTTATCAAGCTTGCCGATAGAAGAACACAATCACAGACAAAACCACAGACACAGACACTAATCAACAACATTCCATTGTGCCACAAATGAGAAATGCCAAGAGATCTACCTCAGTCTGCCCTGCTCCTTACACAGCTCCCGTTTTACGAGCACACATGCACACAGACAGCAGGCAGACAACAACATACAGAGATAATGAATGGGTCTCTAGTGTTTCAGATTTACCTACAACCGTGTCCTTCCATCAGAACTTTAAGAATGTTTTGCTTCTGGCACTAGCATTAGCAATCCCACAATAAGGACTGTTAAGAAAAATGTTGCTCAACATTAGAGATAGTCAAAAACAGAGATAAAAAAATTCCGGGTGCTTTCCAGGAGCACTCTGCAAATTACACACAAACTGCTACATGTTTCACAAAGCGCACATGACGTATCTGCTGTTCAAAGGGTTATGCAAGTCTGTGACAGAAAATAAATAAAATAAAATGCAATGTGAGTATCTTGATGATAAGAAGAACGCACGCATCTAGTCTATCAAAGGCACAAACTGAATTTGAAATAAAGCAAACGCAATATGGAATATGCATGACTGTGGGGGCTTAGAGGGGAAGGGAAAGGGTTAAATGCTGATAAACTCCTACTGGTGAAAATAACATTTTAATTTAATTTTATGTCCAGACTATCTGGACACAGTATTTTCATTCCTACTGTGGGAAAATGGGAACAGAAAAAAAGTCGTCCCTACTGTGGAGGGTCTAAGCTTTCCCTACTCTCCCTTATTTTTTCTTTATTTGAAAAAAGCCTGTGATAACCTAAAGAAATTAACAAACCAAAATCGTGTCCACTGTTTTACATCAGCTTTCTCTTTGGTCTCAAAACTGCACCTGTTCCATGTGTGCTAAATTCAGCAGGAATATCACGTACAAGATGACCAAAATATCAGTCTGCAGTGAGGGACACCAACACACAAAAGCAAATACATAAAAAGGCATTTAAAATGTGAATACATATGTGAAGCCACTGCTTTGATGAGTTAAATTCTCTTTCAATGTTTCTAGTCCAACTGTTTCCAGATTAGTTTATGTATTTTGTACCAGTGCTAATTCTCCCGGATAAAGTTCAACATTTAGTCTATCAAGCAATGTTTTAAATGGCATTTTTAAGTTCACTCTGTAACCTTACCTTGTAGGCAGCTTGTCTCATAAACTGCTTTGCAGGCTGCTTCCAAATAGCAGGCACTGTAATAACCCATCTAACTTCAGTATTTTCAAAGTCCGAACCTGCTTGGTCACTGAGCTCCTAAATAAAGAGAAATAGAGGTGAATGTAAACTGATGGGCGTCAACTTGGTAAGAAAATATTTTCTGCAGGTTCCAGCAACAGAAACTCTTTTCAATCTTTTTCCTGCTACACCTATGCTACAAGTCCAAATATTTAAATTATTTTAAATTATTACCAACCTTTCAAGAATGCTTCACTGTGCCAACAGCTAGGATTAGGGCTGACACTTTCTGAAGGAGGCCCATAGAAAAGTTTTCTACTTAACATGAAATAGAAAAGTTACTTTTTCCAAAAGCAGCACGTGCACATATTAGAGAATGTTTACATATGCTCTTAGTCATAGTGGGGGATTTGCAGCTAGTTTGAAGAATTCATGCTTACATCTGGATTAATACACAAAAAAATATTAGAAGTATTGATGAACATTAAGTTTTACAATCCAGATTTTTCAATGACTCCTTTATAAAGCACTGACACATAAATTAAACTTTTACAACTCGGTTAACAAGGCAAAGTTACAGCTGAAGTCTTAAAAGAAAAAATAAATCAACTGATTGCTCCTTGAAAATTTTACTTTAAGCAAGCACTGAGGAGTAGTTTAGTTACTTTATTGTTCTTCCCCCCCAACCCTCCATTAAAAAGAGGAAAGTCTGTATTGCATTTGCAAATTAGGTGATATACTGACACATTTTGGGAAAGGTTCCAAGTAAAATGTCATTACCATATGTCCTATCTAAATCTCCATCCAAACAGGGAAAGCTTCATAAAGGTGAACAACAGGCCTTTAGAATGTAAAATATGTTTCTGTGTGTGCTGTGCCAAGGTGTTGCATTTGCTTAGCTATACTGCAGTTTAAAAGTCTGTGGTAGAAAAGAAGTACCTTTATACTGCAGTAGGAATGGACAGCTTATAGTCCTAAGCAACAGCATGAAGTCACAAATCACAGGGATGTTTTATAAACACCAAGTAAGGATGCAGCCCAGAACGGGCAACTATGGAGGATTCATATTCACTAAATATTTCCCCAGGCAATGAATGCATGGGTACAAGTCTGTGACTGAATATTCAATGCAATTGAAATAGTCTTAGAAAAGATAATTATTTTGAGTAGTAATGATATCATTGTTCCTCTACAGCCATAAAGGCAGAATAAATTAATCACATTCAGAAAAGTAGGTTAGCTTTACACCAACAGGGCTATTTCCATGCAAGCACTGCTTAGGATTCTGATTTGGCCCAGAAACTGCTACATGTTGGCAGTATATAGTAGCACATCTGAAACTAATGTTCTTACACTAAATTCACAATTGGTTGTTTACATGAGACCTTAAATCTAAAAACTATTTACTGGAGACACGTATTTCACAAGAGAGTAACAAATATAATCTCGCGACCCAAGGATAAGATTACAAGTGAGTATTGTAACATTTCAAACAGGAAATGGAAAATACAATGTATTTTTTCATTTCCCTACCAACACTCGAAATAGCAGCTTAAAACAGGCCAATATACTGAACCTCTTAGCCAGGCCAAATAGCCTACACAGATCATTGCAATAGTGAAACTATACTGCTCCCACCATATTAACTAGCAAGGCATCACTGTAGAGAGTGACACTGAGATTCAATTCACCAAACTGTAAATCAGCTTTTAATAATCTTCCTGTAACAAAACAAATCCAGCTCATCTGACTTCCCTATGAACAGTCACTAAAACAATGTCAGACTAGGACATCAGTGATTGGAAGGTACCCAACTAGTTGTGTTTCATAGTATTCACTCTTCCATATGAGAGAGAACTTCGAGAATGCAGAACATTGAATCATCCCAGTATCAGAAGCGTGGGGGGCAAGGCCAGAATCCACTCTCAAATTTAATTCTTTGCAATTTAAAAATGCAGACTGAGTGAAGCACTGAGCTCCAGTGCAGGAGTCCTTTAAGTTTTCTTTTCAAATCAACATTTTTAATGACAAAAACAAAGCAACAACAAAAAAAGCAACACAACAACAGAAAAGTTTTATCCCCTAAAGAAGATACTCAGAACTTATTACTATTATTGAACCAAGCTTCCTCTGTGCAAGAGGAAACAACCGCAGGACTACTGAGAGCTCTTTTAGAGTGCACAGCCTGCCTAGAGTTTCTACAGCTGTCTTGCTTTGTTTACATCAAATACAACTGAGGTCAAAGCTCAGCAAGGTTAGGAATGTTATGCTCACATTTATACTAGTGATAAATATAGAGAATCTAGATAAGGAAGCATTATTCTACCTTTAATGCCTGTTCCTTAAAAAATTGAAGGGCGTAAGCAAATATCTCAAGTGCTTTGACTTTTTTGCCATTTGCAGCTGTCAGGTCCGTCTCCATGGTAAGATTCTACATGAAAGAAAATAACTGGAAGTTATTCAAAGGAAAAGGTAAACATAAAATTAATTCTCACTGCTTGAGGAAGGAGAATTCTTCTTTATACACCTGGCTAGGAAAAAGTGACAAAATTGTTCTGGAGAGGATCTAACTCATCAATTGAATTTCCTGGACTATTACATTTGCTGTTTATTTTAAGCTTTGTTTTTAAACATCAACCATGTCTAAAAATAATTGCAGGCAGAGAGAGTACTACAGAATAAATATTAAATAATTACAATAAAATGCACCTGTAATTAATTGCTGCAAGCGGCATAGGAAAGATATTTCATCCAAGTCAAGAGTTAAAAGCATGCATTTTGGCTTCCCACCAACACATGAAACCAACAAACACCCACCTCAATACAGAAAGTACTGGCCTGGCCCCAAAAATCTAGAAAGGTTTAGTGGAAAGATCAACATATAATCATTAGGAGTAATGTCAATTTAACAACATGATTTCGCTTGCAACTACTGCAAAGAACTCTGGGCCAGTTTGTTCCTGTGCACAAGAGATCAGTATGGCTCTTATATTCCATTTCTGCTCTCTGAATAAATTTTCCAAAACAAACTGACCTCATGCAGATTCTCTGCACAGCTAAGAATTTCACCAGGAAAAGTAAGGATGCAGATACTGAGCTTCTGAGATCTACAATGAATACAAGCAAAATACACTCGCCAAACGCATCAAGAAGCAAAATGAATTAACTGACACTTCCATTTACTTTATTTACTCTTTAAACAGACCTTGATATACAGCTCACAATCTTTAGGCAAAATCCAGCACACTCCACAGCAAGATGATCTGAGCTGTAAATGCAGAATTATTAAAGAGCGTTAGCTATTACTTACACTAGTGGTATGTAGCTTCATCTTAAACTTCTCAAAATACAACCAGTGTTTTGATTCACTGGGATCCAAGTCATGGTAGAAATCTCTTGCTGCATACCCAAAGCTATGAAACTTTCTTTCTGGTGTTAAGAGGATAGTAGTTGGTGTCTTCTGGTTGGATACACCTGGATCTCCGCCTTCCCATCGTCTGTTCAAGTGAAAGAGCTTCAATAAGTAATATTAATGCTTACAGCAGCTGAAAAATTCAGATACTGTCAGAAAAAACATGGCAGAATATTGCACTTATTGCTTTCCCCTCCGAATATGTTTGCATTGATCCTTATAATACCAAAACAAATGGGCTTATTTACATCCGAGAAAAGAGGAATGCAAGTTTCATTTCAGACAGTTCAGCAATGACACTCTACAAGTCACTGAAACCAAAGCCCACTCACATGCTTCACTTCTTGGACACCATAAACACTGAAGAAATGCCTGCAGGTGTTGAGCACTCTTTGTTGCACACTCTATTCACCTTTATTTACCTTTAAACATTTAAATGGTAGTAAAAAAAAAAAAAATTGGTCTGTGAAAAATAAAGCAGACTCCCTCAACCTCACAACACTAAAATCATGAAATTAAGTATCCTATCTTATCAGAATCCCACAGGCATCTGCAGGATGACCTGCTAGGCACAAAGGCAGTAGATGAAAATAACACAATGGTTGCTTCACAGATCGGATAATAAAATAAATGACACTGAATATGGGAAGACCCTCTGTACTTTGTGTTAAGTGCAGAAGGAATTTAGGAGTGGGCAAGTAAAAAGATCATAAAGATCTGTATCACAGAGAGCTGTGAGCTTTCTGCTTTTCTCCTGACATCTCAGTTACCAAAAAAGCAGAATGGAAGAACAAGAAACTCTTGTTAAATGTTTCCCCCTGCCCCACACACAAGTACTTTCAGCATGGGAAACAAACACTTACCAGACAACATTACCCTAAAAAAGCACCAGTGAAAAAACTGTTTTATGCTATCAACCATAATCACAGTGCAGCTCAAAAAGGAACCGAGATCACAAAGGCAGTTGCGTTCATTACTAAAACACATGTTGATTACTTTTGTCTAAAGATAGAAAAACATGCTGTCATAACACACTACAGCCAAAGTCTCTGTTCTGAGGTAAAAAATGATTGCTTTGTTTTGTGATTCTTGTTTACGTGACATGTGAAGATTATGTAGAAGTACTATTTTTTTTTTTTTTCCATTTGAACCAATTGAATCACCTGAAAATTCATTGACCTCAAGATCAAGGCAGACCATTGACACAGAAAAATTCATTCTTGGCCAAGCAATAGGCAGCCAGGGACAGGGTCTTATAGACGGCTGGGAAGCTTTAAGACCATACAGCTGGATTAAACAGAGCAAAGTGTGCCCTTTTTTGAACCAGCAGCAGTGATGGCAGGGAATCTTCCAGTACGGACAGCAATCCTACTGATCTGAAAGCAGAAACACCTTTATCCAGGCAGAAATATTTTGTTAACTTCACGGGTGCTGCTGCTCAGCCCCACACCTACAGTCAGCTGGGGAAGGCTCTGCTGCAGGGCAGCGCTTGCAAACCTCTGCTGGAACATAACTGGGCAACTCCAACACCAGTGAGCACTTCTTACAGCAAACATATGCTTCCACTGCTCATAAGTAGGGGTTCCACAGCCCATAAGCAGAAAGCACCGCCTCTTCCACCAGAACGCTACATCCCACACAACAGAGAGGAAACAAACTGCTATCATTTTCACTTGGAATCATTAATGATTCATTGTGAGTCACTGATGAGAAATTCCATAAATAGGACATGTACTTAGCTGCTGCCTAATAACAATGCCTCTTCACTTCTGTTTATGGCTAGGCACATTTTCTCTCCTGGAATAAATACCTATAATACTTAAACAAAAACAAACTCATGCGCCGTAGTACGGGCTGAAATTTTCACTACCATCTTGAGCATTAGGTGTTCACTTCTGGATGTGTTTCCGATGGAAATCAGACACTGTAACTGCTCAGCAAGTGCTGAAGTTCTCCGCCTGTGTTACTGACAAGAGAACAGGAAGCCTGACATCACCATTTGTAGCCAGAGCTTTAGAAATATTCCTGCATGACATCTTTTCTGGAAAGAAGCAGCTGCAGCCGGAGGCATGTGCATGCTAACCTGACTGCTGCATTTCTCAAGGGGAAGCCCAGCCTCACTCTGCTTAATATGGGCTAGCAGGTCTTTTGCTTGCTGTTGAGCTGCTCAAACCAGTTTAGAGTCACTCAAGATCTGACTGCATATTAAAGGCAAAAAGAGACAAAGCAAAGTTTCTGTGGAAAGTATCATAAGGTTATGCTAAGGTTAGAGAAATGCCCTTCCTTACACAGGAATCTGGCTAACAGAGGGGAAAAGAGCACTCCTTGTAGAGAGATGAGAATTTGATCCAGAGCTGCAGCATAACAGACGGAGGCAAAGCAGCAGGGTCATCTCGCAGAGCTGGATGCCTCCAGGAGTGTGCATGCAGCAGGAAGGCAAGCACATGTCTGCCAAGAATCACACAGAAAAAAAAAGACTGAAGCTTGAAATTATACTGAAGAAAGACCGTATGCTCCCTTCTACCAAAGACCGCCTGCACCTTCAAAATCCCTGAAGTTTTTCAAAGTTAGGAAGCAAAGATGGCCATGCATCATCTTCAGTATGTTTAAGGGAAACATTCTTGTATATGGATGGGAAATTATGTTTACTCTGTAGAAATGTTTGTAAATTATCCTACACATAACCATCATTATACCTTGATAAGTACTGGAACTTATTAGTAGCTTTTGAACCACTGAAGTATTAACTCTGACCCAACACAGCTCTGTTCATTGCATCTCATTATTTCACATTTTTTAAAATATGTATTATTTTACTGTACATTTCATAATTCAGTATCTGCTGTAAGTTTCCCCAAATCTTTCTCTACCAGCAATACATTTTATGAGCTTTCTTAGTACACCTTCAATAATTTTTAGAACTAAAAACATAATACATCTTTGTTATCAAAATATTTTCAATTGTTTGAAATAGTCACTGGAAATATTAATACTTGTTTTTTCCACCTAAGACACATTTCTCCTTTCTGGGTTGAAACAGACAAATTAGCTTATTTATTTTCAAATCAGGATTCTCAAATAATATCTATACAAGTCTAAAATCACAACTACACTGCTGTTATCACATGAGAAACAAAGTATTTCAAGCTGTATGAAGTAAAATGCCAGTTAAGATTTGGAACATGTGTGCTGTCCCTATAGCACCTACATGTCAACAGCTAAAATCCTGTATCCAAAGGGTTCGAGGGACATTCATAAAAGCAGAGGTTGTTATACATCATAATGTAGCCAAAAAAATGACACAAACAACATGAAATGTAAGATTTAGGATTGCTCAGCTACAGCTTTGGAGATGGTATGTATGGGTTGTCACCCCATCATCCAGTAAACTGGCAGCAACACGTGGTCTGTCCTCTGACTTCTAGCACCAGGCAGCTCCCTGTGCCATCAGCAGAACATCAGATGGACTGGATGCAAAAAAGGCCTTAAAGCATTACTCACCCTTATCAAAAATAGCAGGCATCTTTGCCACTGTACAGCCTACTACCATTCCTGAGTTCTCCTCTTTTTAGATAGCATTTCCCATCACCCAGATGTGTCAGATCTCTCTAAAATACTGTGCAACCACTCACAAGGTGATCATGCAGGCTGACTGCACAACAAATTCTGTCTGCTGGGATTTAAAGACTGACATTCAGCTAGCAGCTGCACTTAGAAAAATTACAGTATATCATACTGGACTTCAGCAAGTTTGTCTTTTTGCCCTTTCCTTTTCAATATTACAGTGCAGCAATAGTACATCACCTCCCATTACAACAGCAGGTGTTGTTTTTTTAATAACTTCTGTGCCTATATATACTTTTTTCATGCCTGAAATTATCTATACCTTGGCCTTGTTACATTATACGCAATTCAAAGATTCTTTAATAAGAATCATACAGGTTTTTAGTTATTAAAGGATCTGAAATAAATATCTCATACACTACAGAAAGGAATTGTGGCACATCCCCTTCAGATACCTCCAATAAGATTTTCTGCATTTGTGGTTGCATTAGACTTACACATATCTGAACTGTAAAGGGAAAAAAAAATACATCAGATTGCACTGATTTAAGCAAGAAATAACAGAAAATTATAGCTTTGACAGAAGTATACAATGTTACAACACTACACAAATCTAGGCACTTCAAGGTACTGCAGAATACAGCTATAGCAACTGCATAGATAGCTGTAGATGGCAATCCAAAACCAAATGCTGCATTGCAGCTCTTACCTCATTACATGAATACATTCCGGCTCCTTGGTGAAGCTGTAGGCGTAGCCACTGGATGTTGTGCCAAAATCAATAGCCACAACAACAAGAAATAACTGTTCTACAGCATCTTCTGCATCAGAGTCCTTCTGTTAAGCAGCAGAAGCAAAACAGATGCTGAGTCATTGATTAGTGTAACTGTAGTCTGTCTTATCCTTCAGTATTTCTGCTAAGACGTGCATACCACTTTAATGGAAACAGGAACTTTGCCAAAGCTGCATTTGGGAACAAAGTCATTGCAAAAACTCTCCGTACTCCAATTAGGGGAGAAATTTAATATACAACTCAATGATGTGTTTGCTGGAGGATATTTTATACATATCCTCTTCAATCAGGATTCTTTTTCGTAATCATTTCTTGGTATAGCTATCATCTTGAAGCACTAGAACCTATAGCTAAACACTAGGTTACAGAGTGCTTTTTTTCTTAAATTGAACAAAGAATGCATTTAAATCCATCAGTGTCTTCAATGGGACTTAGTGGTTTTAGGAGTCACCTTGGTTATTATCTTGACCCTGAGATACTGCTACCACTGAGAAGTAATACAGATAGAACCACCTAATCTATAGCAATAGCCTTCACATCTCAGGATAATTATTTATCAATGAAGAATTTACAGAAAGCTTCTTTAGGAAGTACTCTGTGTGGTGGTGGTTGTTGCACAAACAGCTTGGCAGGACAGGACAGAATGAGCTGGTAATACTGGCGGAAAAGCTATGTGCTTCAGGCAGGCAGATGGTGAAGGAGGGCAGTACACCCACCTGCACACATGCCAGTTTGGTAAAACCAACATGAAACAGAACTTTTGACCTTTAAGCATAGAGATCCTGTTTGAATCCCCTTCTACTGCTGTTCAGCCTGTATTCTCAAAAATACTGAAAAACATTTATTATCTTTATAGAGGAACTACCAAATGTCCTCAGTCTTTCGCAGCATCCAACAACCTTCCATTAACATCCTGCAGCTTCACGGTTTCATGCCTGCTTCTTTCAATGCCTTTCTATTGTATCTCTACATTTTCCAAGATCATCCCATAGGCTTGATACTTAACATGGAGAAAAGGGTATAATAAGGTTTCACTGCTAATAATGTAAGACTTATTTGGAGTCTCCTAAAAAATCTTTACAATCAGAGGAATATGTGTTTATAGGTCTTCATCAGGGACTTTAAGAAGCAAATGAAGAGGATATAAAATAATCAGCACAGGAAAAGTTGTAGAATATATGGAGAAAGATAGGAATGGAAGTTAAAATTATGAGCAACAACTCATGAAATCCCAACGAGGAATGTTGGTCAACTTAAAACTTCAGAATGCTGAGCAAGAAAACTGACAAAGATAGCAATGTGTTCTGAACATGATCACTCCTGACACCAGGAAATATACTATGCCTATATGTTACAGATTATGCAGATTAAATTAAAACATTAAAAACAGATGGAGCTTAATTTTAACAGCTTTTTTAATAAAACAAACATAGTGTGTAAGATTAAAACACATTATCTCTATGGAGCATTTGCTTCTAAAACCTTACAGGCAGCTATTTTCCTTTGGAAATTAAAGTAGCGCTGTTCTGAGCTTCTCTGTCTACTGGAGAAGATTCTTTTTGCTGGGAATTCAGATTATAGTATTGAACATCACTTGTATACTTTTTAAAAATATATAATTATTTTTTTAAGGGTCTGCATAAACAAATCAATGAGGAAGACAACGACATAATTTGGGAACCCTGAGGATCAGGAAACCCTTCACTCTGATATAAAAATATACAGAACAAATCTATTAGCTCAGCAAGGAGACAAAACAGAAAAATAGCAGGATCCTAGTGAAACAAATAGGAGCTCCACCAGAAACTCATGCAGGATCAAAATTTTGTTTGAAATTATGGATAGCATAAAAGGGACCAGAATGTGAGGAAATGACAGCCTTCCAATGAAACAACTTCCCTTACCACAATATGCGACGGAGACAGCGGAGTGATTCCAGGGTCTCCCAAACTTTTGGCTGGTGATGAGTAAGCAGATGTGGAAACTGCATCTGAAAGGAATCAAAAATTCTTCAGTGTCAGGAAGCAGAAGTAGAATAGGATAGCTGCTCTGCATAATATTATCCATGTTTTCTGCTGTAAAAAACCTGCTGAAAAAGAAAGCAAATCCCACAGCCTCATCATAAAAATACTTTTTGCCCTTAGAAAATGCTAAGTCCAAGCGGCAGCTTTGCTTTTAAAATGCTTGGTCTTCCTAACTAACTTCAATTCTTTCACCTCTTAAATCACCACATTCAATTGCAGAAGCCCTCTGAATATACTGAGAAGTTCCAACTAATACAAATGGCATTAATACCATACACTTACATTAACAGCCTAGGATTTAAAAATGTGAATGCAGAAATTTGACACAACTTGAGATATAGTAAAGAAAGACTAATTTTAAGAGAAAAAGAACAGCTGATAACTGTTTGAAAACACAGTAAGAATAAGTTGCAATTATTCCCTTATGAATCTTTATTCTTAAAATTTCCTCATACTGCCTCGGTTTTTATTCTTCAATACACTCTGCACTGAAACATTTTGCAGCTGTTAGTATTACTGCAGGACAGAACCCAGCTGGGAAAAAGGAAAGCATTATTAACAAATCATCAAACAAATATTTCTATCCTGCACACAATACTGACGTTTAATTTAAAGGAATAGAACAACTAAGTGAAAAGTATTTTCATGCATTATTTATATTTTCCTTTCTTATATTTACCCCATGATGACTGAAAAGAAATGAATTAAAATAATTAGGCAGTGATGATTCAGATGGGTTCCTATGTAACATATTATTTCATGAAAACTGCAGTAACTTCATAGAATGGAATGCAGAAAAGGTGCCAATACATCCTGCAAACGCTCATTCCCCATTCCCAGATTTAAGCCCAGAGAGTTCACTGAGCTAATTAGATGTACAGCAGAATTATTTAGGAAGTCTTTAAAAATGAATAATAAATGTTAAACAACACATTTCAACAAGTGCTTATCCAACCTACTTGGATGTATCACACAACAAAGTGCACACGGAAGTATGGCAAGGAATTCCTAGACCTAAGACTGATGAGTCAGACAGTTAATCTAAGGTAGCACAGGAGCTGCTCTGCAAGAAAAGACCTTAAAGCTGCTTAATGAAGAATCCTGATCTTCCTCATAATCAAATACATTGTTTTTCAAGAAAGATGCTTCTGAGTAGACAACAATGGGATAATCTGCTCACTGGAAAGTTTTCTTCCAAATCCTAGTATTGCTCTTCAAAAAATGTTTATTTTTGTTAGTTATCCTATTTATGCTGAGTTAGATGTTCAGAAGCAAAAGTAGAACATTTGTATTCCCCACACAAAGTTCTTCAGGAATATATTACATTATTCCTTTTGTGGTAGAGCACAAAAAGCCATAGGCAGCACAGAATCTGCCTGTGACAGCAGAGAATCTGCTTGATTCATCAAGCTCTATTTGGACCAGATGCTGTTATCAGCATCCTTAACCACGTGTACAATTTCTTCCTCTTTTCAAAACAGATTTAATTCTGTACCATCATCACAGCTTTTTTTCTTAGAACTGAAGGAGAACAGAAGAAAAAGAAGGATTTGTTTCCTTAGTTTCCTAAGGAAAAGAATTAAGTTCCTTGCATCCTGCTGCCTTTCCTGACTGAATCAGAACCAGCAGCAATACTGCCTGAACTGACTGGGACATCACAATGCTGACTCAATTTTTTTCCATATGCTACATTTCCCCTCTTAGGATAGGACAAAAATGTAGACTTCAAGCTACTACTATCAAGATACTAGCTGTATCTTCAGTGCTCCTCCTTGTTACCAGCTCTTTCACCTGTTTCAGTATTATCAGCCTTCACTGTGTGCACCTAGATAAGCTATTTATTGCTCTCTACAAAACTTATAAAATCCTATGTGGCAACCCAGGTGATTAAATAACTAGTGTGATATTTATATCCATCCAATGAGAGAACATCAATTTGGATGGAGTTCTATCAAGAATGTATTTGACCTAATTAATTTGCAATTATCCAGAAGTATAAAATCTATACACCAGCATTTGCCTTATCTGCAAGTATAAAAACCTGTAGCAATAAAAACACATTAAGCACAGACCAGGGGGCTGTCACTGCACCCACAGAAAAAATTACCTAGAATAGTGAACAGATGAACAGAATTAGGTATTTTCATCCCAAATCCTTCAAATCAGTGTCCCATTCGGTTTCAGAAAGCTCTTGAAACTTACGCATAAAAGTTGAATTTGTGGGAAGGTTCACTTGTTAATTCTAATGAACTGCTCAATAGTGCTGGAAAGTTAAGCTCTCTGTGATTTACCAGTATTTCTAACTAGAAAAAAAGCTCCTTCCAAGAACAAAACCATTCTGCACTACTACTCCCTGTTATACTGCACCTAATAAGGCGCTGCTTCTGCAGTGCCCAGCTAAGACAAGCAGAAGCTGCACTCCATTAAACCAGTTTATTTCTTAATATCAGTCACTAATCACATGCAATAACGGGGGCAACCATAACTGTTTTATAACTCTGATGTTAAAAGAGGCCTTGACATTACCAGAGTTTGTAGAACTAATAAATGAATCAGTGCAGCTCAGCATAGTAGGAAGTTAAAGCCATTCATCCAAGCTGTTGGCACTTACACAAAATAGCTTGCAGGTCAGTCGCTCTGGATTTAATCACTTCTAAAAATTAATGCAGAGGTTATCACAAGTACGTGAAATTGGGGCACATGCGTACTAGCTGCCCTACACAAACAGAAAGGTGTTGAAATAAGCTTATGCACGCAGGAGGATGAAGTGAGTTGGTGCTTGCTTAGGAGAAAGAAGTGTGCGTGTCATAATTTTACAGACCTTACATGAAGAAAAGTAAATGCACAGATATTTCTGAAAGAGTTGCATATTTTAAAATCTCTTACTTGTAGACAAGTGTGATTGGCAAGAAAGCCAGAGAATGGGCAAAGGGTTGCAAGGAACCATATTTGGAACCATCAACAAGCACCCAGTCTCAATTGAAATTGACCTGGGAGTCAATGTCTCCTCTTGGCAATTAAAAAACAGAATTATGACCGGAACAGTACCACAGTATTTGATCCTGTGATACAACAGTCCTTAAAAGTAAATGACTTATTAAGGCTGCCTGCTGTAATGCAAAAATACAATCAAGTAGTGTAGCATGTAGCTGAAGTTCAAACTTCACCTCTTGTGCTAAGCAAGGACCTCCATCTCCATCCAGTTACACACTAAGAAAAAATATGTAGTAAAATAACATAAGTAAACATCTCATTCATGACAATTTGCACACCAAAACAAATTTTGAACCCAAATTCAAGTAAGTACTGAAGTAATTACATCAAGTATTTAAAATAACCTTTCTGTAAGACATGATGAGAAATTCACTTATTTCCAACAGTAAATGCTTGTAAACATTAACTTGAAATACAACTGCCAACACTGGAGGGTTGGATAATTTAACTAAGCATGTATAGAATTAATTCAACCATGTCACTGCATTTTCTGACTTTGGTCCTACCCTAAGGAATTGCCCAAAAATACATTTTGAAGGATAGCAGTTAAAAAAGAGAAAACAGAGAAGCCTCCCTCTTTTACTTCTTTGAGGATCTTTTTGTTCTGCTGGACTTTTTTTTGCTTAATTTTGTTTTAATTCAAAAGTTTCTATGCAATCTCAAAATCCTGTAATATTTGGGGAAGTGATAAAATGATAACACCAGCAGATACTGTATTAATGATGATCCATATCCATTATTGTATTAGCTGCAATTGCTGGCTTAGTAGATTTAATTTATATTATTCCTTCTTTTTATCTAAACACATGCTGGAGTTTATTTTCCATTGTTTCCTGCAGCAGCTAATCAGTTTAGCTTTTCCTGTTTTTCAGTAAATGATTGGCCACATTTTGGTTTTCCACCTTAGCTTATGACAAAATACAGCAAAGGAATAATCTTCAAGACTCCCAGAATACTCACAAAGTAAAAGAAAAGTCCACAATATTAATAACAACTTAGCTGATCTGATGGCTGAGACAGCAGTGCTCCGGCTGAACCTTCCTGGACCTCACTTCCCAGGGAGGATAAAGCCTCAGGACTCGTGTGCACCTCTCTGCTAACCCTGGAAAGTATGTCATGTCCCAACTTATACATCCACAGGTAATTTTTATTAATAGGGTCCTACCAGAGTGGTCACAAATGCAACGCTTGCTAATTCAACTCTTCTACACTTCTGTGAATCAATGATAGGATCGATGCTATTCCCTGTTTCAGGTGAGAATTTCAGCATTTTAAGAAGCGTTTTCACAATAATGTTTAAATATAAATGAGTATCCCAAAGTCATCTGTTTCAATCCATGACCTAAAATGCAATGAAATTCATTTGTTGTGTAAAGGTGAAAATCTGGCTGAGCTTGGGGACTCTGCTGGGACAATCAATATAACACGCTCTTTTCTAGATGCTCCCAAACTCTGAGTATTCCTGCCCTACACAGTCCTGACTCAAAAGAAAAGCTGCAACAATCCATTTTTGGTTTGTATAATTCACATCTACTATTCCCTATGCTAAGCCAAGCAGCTTCTTGGTTATTTCCATCTGATGAACCAGATGGACCTGCCACTATTGCAGGGGATCTCCATGGGTCCAGTAAATCCAGGTAAACTGAAGGCACTCTGCAGATGCTGATCAGTTTCACAGATCAAACACTTGCATGTAGAATTATAGAATATCCCAAGTTGGAAGATACCCATAAGGATCATCAAATTCAACTCCTAGCTCTGCAAAGGATCACCCACAAATTAGATCATATGTCTGAAAGTGCTGCCTATATCTTAGGGCAATTTTTCTGGAATTTCCAGCTATCCAGAGGCTAGTAACAGTGACTACTACATGTGGATCTCATTCAGTTTGCTGGTTATACCAAAACCTTGATCAAATTCTTCATTTTTCCATTTGGGCAACATCTCTGGATTGAAAATTAAAATGGATCTGCTGAATGAAATACGGGTGTAGGGCAGCCATCATGAAGCAAAAGAACGGAATTCAAAATATGGCTTTTCACTCAAATCAGTGTGTATCATTTTGAGCATCAATAATAATTTTGCTGCAAGCAAAGCTTGCTAATGATGTTTGCACAACAGGGAAGGAAGGGTTTTCCACACTGCTATTAGTTGACAACTGCTGCATCGGTAGAGGAAAACTTTTATTCAGCTTTTCATTTTGCTGAGACTTTGCTTTGCATTAAGCACAAAATGTCATAGCTTCCAAATGTAACATGACAACCTAGAGCAATTTTACTGCAATACAAAGATGGCCTTTGAAAAGAATTATAGAAGAACAATAAAAAGAGAGATGGGAAAAAAAGCAAATACAAAGAAACATTTAAAAGATTCTCTTGCATAATAAAAAGATATTTCCTATCAGAACCAACAACCTCCTGCTTCTGCTGAACCCAGCGACACTGCTGCTATTAACATCAATGGAATCAGAGCTCTTTGTTTTAAAATGCCAGTAGGCATCCAGCTGGTTTGCTGAAGACTGCAATGCACTTCCCTTCTCTGAATACAGCCACGGCAAATCCCTGAGACAAATCCAAGTTTCCTGATACTCTTTCATAGTAACTGGTTACTCAAAGAACTGATATTCATTGCCCCAGTACCAATTGCAGCACAGTAATTTTCTAGAGCAACAATTCTGCCAATTCTTTGGATACAGTTCTGAAAATAAGAAATCTCATTCTGAGCTATGAACTTTCTCATTTGTGCTTTTCCATTGTCTCCCATTATGACTGCAGTTTGACTGGAGGTGTTTACTTTTTCACTATGCTATCAAACTTTCAAATATCATTCAAGTCTTTAATACTATTGCTAAGACTATCAGAATACAATCCCACGTTCATCCATCCCTCATTTTGTGGATAATATTCATTTTCCCGCACCTCACCAGCAGAAGAAAAAACAAACACCACCTATTTTTCTGAATTTAATTTAAGATGAAAGACATGCACAGGAACTTGCAATAACTTACTGAATATGCCAGGTGCTGTTAAGTTCAGCTCTCCTCTCCTTGGCAGTATGTAGGATATTACCTAATTTGATCTGACCTCACTAGTGCATGGTAAAGTGGACTTCAACAGAATTATCAAGCACCCTTCATAACTGGGTCTGTAAAACCTCAGCCAACTCTTTACCAGACCCCAAACTGTTCTCACATACTCAGAATCTGCTCACACCCCAGAGTCTGGGGTTTGAGAACTCCTCAGAAGCAGCTTTGCATTGATTGCTCACTTCTGAACTCCAGCTCTTTTGCCCCAAGAACAAAATCAATTCTGCCTTATGCATCGTAAGGAAAAGGCATTTTGCTTTAGCAGATGCATGTTGTGGTAAATGTGGGTTAGCAAAAAATTCTGTGGCTCACTGTAGCGTAAGACAACTCTGCACAATCATTTTAATTATTCCACAGACACAGGTATGCTACAGGCACCTTTAACACATACTAAATAACCTCCTCTCTCCTCAACAAGCTCCTCTGAACCAGCTTCCTTCAGGCTTTCTCGCACTATCAGCCCCCATGAAAGCAGTTTTCTCTTTCACTCACCTCTTCCCCCCTTGCTTCCAAACAAAAAGACCTAAGCAGCAGAAAACAAACCGCACCAACAGACAGAATCTAGATTCTTTGAAAAGAGAGCTTCCTAGAAAGGGTCTCCTGCCGCTTCTCTTTCATCAACATGTCTGTCATCATCCACCTCATCTACTTGGTTCACTGCAAGGTTGTCAGGAATGGCACTAATAAGATTATGCTCCAGTTCCCAGGACCACACATAGAACAGAGCATGTGCAACGTTGGTCACTTTGGGAAATGCACCACTTACCAGCTGAGAGTGGGGCTGGCTTGTTTTTTTCCTTTAAAAAACAGTGGCAATCAAAAAAATATGGCACTATAGAATTCCCTATCTTATTGTGAGTTCCTACATAAGACCTTCTCAAGATGTAATTACATCCTGAAAACAAAGCAATCCTAGATTTTCTTGGTGAAGATATTCAAAGGAAAATTAGTCAAAGACTAAACAAAAATCACCGTTCAGTTTTTCTGTATCTCATGTCCAGCAGAGAAAATAAATTTATCTCCCTGTCCCCCCACTCCTCCTTCAAAAGCAAGCAAACTAACAAAAACAAAAGAGAGCTATATGAATCCCTTAACATTCTTCAAGGCTAAAGTGGGAAAATAAGAGAATGCTAGCTGTTGTGCAACTGCAAGAAGTGGTGTCAAATCTGACAATCCATCAGCAAAGTCATCTGTGAATCTATAGTCTCTGGGTTTTGATTTAGATTCAGATTGACACTTCACAGCTAAATCAAAAATAAGTTTGTGTTTCTTTTTAACTTACCGTCTTCAGAAAAGATTTGCCATCAGGCTTAAAGCAAAATACCTTACGAGGAGAAAAGCGAAGGACAGAAGAGAGAAAACTGCTGTTTAGAATCTGTAGAGTAGACCATAAAATCATGCAGATACTGATTAAAATCAATTTCCAGAGGTTTTTAATACCAGCACCCATCAGGTCTACATTCATGACTACACATACACATCACACAGAGGCCAAGACCAACCTAGGAGACAGCCAACTGAAAAGCTGTGCTTCCACGGGGACAGGCACAGGACCCAGCCTGCTATGGCTAAAACCACAACAATCTGAGTAAGAAAGAGAGCTACTCTAAAAGGACAGGTTTGAATGCAGCAGTTCCATTATGACAATAGTGAAAGCTTTTGCAAATGGCATGCCCTACTGGTTTGATTACAGCATGTGTTCTAGTGAGGTATCCATGGAAACTTAAGAAAGCGATGTTAAATTTGTTGGATCTATTTGGAACAAGGGAATGGGGCTATTTGCCAGTCAGCCTATCATAACCACAGGTACTTTGCTCTTTAAATATAGAAAAAGCCTCAGGAGTCCTCAAAGATGGAATCTGCAACATCAAGTTGTCAGGAATGCATTTCTCAAACAGTGACTAGAAGGCGGTAAGGAACAAATAAAGAAACTGTGATTTTAATGTTCTCATTATCTCTGACTAAAGACAAAACACCCTGGCTGCAGTAACAAGGGGAGATATACCCAAATATCCACTGTCCAGACTTCATATGAAATGGAAGAAAAAAAACATGAGTTAAAATACAAACCTTGTGACAAAGGGCCATGCTGCACAGACAAGCTCAGAGCACTCTGAAGTTCAAAATGGTTGGAGTACACACACAGACTGAGACAACCCCTACAGAGCGGTCCTGAAAAGCATTATCAATGTAAAATATATCTAGGTAAGAGCAAGTGAAAGAGGAGTTCATAGACGATCTCTAAGCTGCTTGCTTCTCCCAACACAAAAACTTGCCTCCTTCCTCAAGGAAGCTACAGCAGGCTGGGGACATTTCTGTAACAGATATGGTAGTTCTTCTGAGACGAGAGCAAATAAACTTGCACGGATTTCAAGAAATTGCTGCTATAAAACTGCATTCATATACATGTTTCTTTCTGGACTGTGAACAATACAAGTTGATGGAAATGTCTCTCAGAATTCTTAGGAAACTGCATCTCCAGCACATGGCCTGAGAGTTGACCAAACCATTACAGAATTACTGATGGAAGAAACAGAGAAAGACCCCTCCAGGTCCCTTGTATCTGCAAATTAAGATACTTCCAGAGCCAGCCCACACACCCAAACCACTGCCAAGTAAACCCAGCAGAGTTTCTATCCATAAGCAGAGCACAGCAGCGTGCCAGCAGTGGGGCGAGCCAATGCGGCTCCCCATGCAGCTCCCTGTTCCTGACACACCCTGATGCAGTCCTTAGCAAAGGCATCAGAAGACAGGAACAAAGGCTTTCCAGTCTCAGCGCTGACCTCCAGATTCTGAGTATTTTTTTGTTTATTTACTTACTTTTTTTTGTTAGAACTGACTGCATTTTCCTTTTCATTTACAGAAAATCCTCTCTCAAATCCCTTTGAGGCAGACTTTGAAGGAATTTCCTGTTTTAATACCCACTGCCATCCTAATTTTAAAACACTGAAAAGTTACTGTTTCAGTAATAGTTACAGTAAAATTTAAAACTTGCATATGTTTATTTTAAATGCATATCACTATGTTCCTTAACACAACAGCAAATGGGTCATAGTTGACATATTTTCAGTAATGAGATCTATGGAATGTTCTTTTTAAGACCAAAATGCACCCAGTGGCTGAGCAGAGGCAGCCTCAATCAATCTGATGAAACCAGGAACCAGGACCTTTAGCTGCAGTTAAGAACATGAAGTCTTCACGTACGCTAGTGGCACAGCAGATCCCTTCAGTTCATACTTCACAGCAGCTTTTCTCTGAGTGCAACATCCACATCTGTGACCTCATGTTACAAACCAGCTGCACACTTTTCAGTAAAACATCTGTGAAGTAAGCATACCATTACAGTCACAACTGATGGACTTCAGAGTTCATTCCTGAAACAGATTCCAAGTCTTCCTCTTTTCTAGGGGGAAAACACAGCTGAGTAACTCTGCACAACTGTGTCATAACCTGGAGCTTCACCCACAAGGGTGCTTAACAGGAGAGCAGAGGATAAGCAGGAAAGATTTAGTTTAGATGTCAGGGGGAAGTTCTTTACTATGAGTGGTGAGGTGCTGGAACAGGCTGCCAGGAGAGGTTGTGGATGCCCCATCCCTGGAGGTGTTTGAGGCCAGGCTGGATGGCAGCCTGGTCTAGTATTGAAGTTGGAGGTTGGTGGACCTGCCAGACAGGGTGGTTGGAGATTCATGATCCTTGAGGTCCCTTCCAACCCAGGCCATTCTGTGATCCTGTGAGAGTGACAACTGTCACACAGAAGGTCACCATGGAAGAAGTTGAAGTCACTTCCGAATGCAACACTTAAAGATCGTCACGACTTCACGGAGCTGCTTATGGCAAATCTCAACACCTACTTTACATTTAAATTAATAAACAAGAGAAACAGAGCCAAGCTCCCATAAAAAGTTGTTTCATAGCTACTTGTGGTCACGACTGTTCTCTTCCTGGGAAGTCGCATCACTTGAGTGCCATGCTTTTTATTCCTTTCTCTTTTCTCCATTATCATTCACTGAGGGCCAGCAGTGCTTTTTAAAATACCCGAATAAGCCAAGCTGCTCCTTCACAATATGTAGACTAAAATAGCCACAGAGAAACACTTCCAAGCTATAAATGTTGCACTCTTAGGAGCAAACCACTTCTGAAATCCCACCTGACACAACACCAAAAGGCAGAACTAATTCAGGTACAGAAAATGGTGGTGAAGGAATTCAGAAGTGACATCAGAGCAGAGGACAGTAAAAAGCATTTTGCAGAAAAAAGCACAAGGCAAGGTACCAGTCAACTCATGTGTAACCCCAACAACAGGGACAGAGAGAGCAAAACAGAACCTACACCATGACATTTACACCTGCGGATCAGATCTTCTGCAGCTGAGGCAGCACTCAGGTCTTCATGCACAGCATCAGCCTCCTCAGGCTGCTGACTTCAGCTGCATCCAAAGCCGCAGCCGTGTCCGAGCTGCGCTGCTCCCAGCTCTGGACCAGCACGGTGGTGTCACACCATACGAGTGCTGAGCAGTGCAGAGCCTCCCTGCAGCCAAACCCAACTTTGGGGAAACCCTGCAGTTCAGAGCAGGGCAGCTCCCTGCACTGCTAGGCACCCGCTGCTACCCCAGGGGGAATTAACTGAAAATTCACAGGGTGTGTACAGTAAAGGAGAACTGAATCAGCATCACCCATTGGCTGACGAGCACTAGAAGTCAGTGCAATGTGAAGTTCCACATGCAACAGCTCAGGGGCACAAATGACTGCATTGAGGCTCACCCTGAGCAATCTGCAGATACCGCAGTGCTGTGCTGACTGGAGCTATAGGCGATGGGCAGATACCGCATGCCACGCCGTGCTGTTTTACATACAGACCTCTCTTTTACGCATTGTACTACGCTGCAGTAAGTGGCTGCAGCCCCTGGACTGTCAATACAACACCTACTAAATCACGTTTTATCCCTGAAGTCTTTCTTCTCCGACAGCTTCAGCATTCCAGAGAGCGGAAAGCACATGAAGATTTCTGGCATAGCAAATCATTGATTTACTGCATAACATTCCATCTTCTAGCAAAACCCCTCCTGAACAAATCCTCCTTCTGTCACTAGCCACTTATTCTCAGCACTGCCTTGCACTAACCTTGCAGCTTTATTACAGCAAACAATACACAGTGTTCTGTCTACCTAACACGCAAATGTTACTCTGTTCTTCCCTGTTGTCAGCTAGAAAACTGTCACAGGTACCTTCAAGTAGAGTAAGCATCAGTGACTTTTATAAAAAGCACTTAATATGTACATGATGGGGGTGAAAATGTGGTAAAGATCTTGAAAATTCATCTAGTTTATAAACAGTATTATCTGTATTGTTTGAAATGGGCACTGTGACTCTTTTATTCCACGTGTTTACCTCTTTTATTCAAAGCACTCCCCAAATTCCATGCACAGATGCACTTTTTTCTCCCTTCTCTCCAACAGAGAACCTGTTTTGGGGGGAAATTTTGAAAACAGGTCTCCTGAGCATCACTGCAAGTTCTCTGTGCAAAAAGGGCTGCTGTCTTCTGTAGGAAATCAGTCCGTAGGGAGGCTTTCTGACTGGTCCCGCGGCTGGTGCTTGTCTGCACCCATCTGAATCACCATCCCCACCTGCGAAACAGAGCTGCATCCCCAGATGTGCTGAGGCTTACAGCTGGATAAGCTCATCAGAAGAGCTTTCCTTTAGTTTATTTCCAGGATTTGTTGCTGCAACCTACCGCAGACAACCTGCTTTAACAGGGCCTTGGACTAGACGATCTCCAGAGGTCCCTTCCAACCCCCACAGTTCTTTGACTTGTACAAACAGTCTTTTAAGTTTCTCTGTACGTTTACCACCACCACCCAAGGTTCAGCATCCATTTCCCCAGTCCCTCCACCATTCAGTGAGGAAGAAGGGTTGGAGAGACACAATAAGACCAGGTTAAGCCCACACTGCCCTTCGGGTTATTCCCTCAGCCATGCATTTGCAGCATCCCTAACAGGGAGGGACCATCCCCGTCCCTGCGGAGCTCTGCCTGTCACCGGGCGCAGTGCGAGCACCGACGGACCGCAGTCAGACCCTCCCTGCAGGCCCTCAGGGAGCAGCCCCTTCCACGACCCGCACGCACCGTCCCGGCGCCCAGCCGCAGCGCTGCCTCCCTCCCGGCTCTCTCCCAGCACACCACAGAGACGCCCGCATCCCGCTCTCCCACTCGAGCCCTCTCGCTCCCTCCCGGCCGCCGGGCGGGACGGCCACAAAAGGCCTCAGCGGCCGCATTGTTCCCGCACCCCGCTCCCCTCAGGGTTGCCGCAGCGGCTCCCCGGAGCCGCGGCGGGCGGCGGGCTCCGCTCCGAGCCCCGGCTCCCTCCCGAGGTGCCGCCCGCGGTGCTCCGCAGCGGGCAGCCGGCCGGGTTCCGCCCCCACTTCCCCTCCTCCGGCCCCGGCCGCCTCCCCCCGCAGCGCCCCGTCGCGCTCCCGCATTGCGGCGAACCCCCCCGCCTCACCTGCCGCGCCGCCCTCGCTCTCCGACATGGCCGCCCGCCGCCGCCCCGCGGCTCCCCTCGGCTCTCAGCCTCAGCCCGCCGCCCGTCGCCCGCCGCTCACCGCTCCCGCCGAGGCATGGGCCGGCCGCGGAGCCCAGCCCGGGGGAGGCTCCGCTGCTTCCTCCCGTCCCCACCCCGCCGCGCCTTCCTGCGGGCGGTGCCGCTGCAGCCAGGCCCCGTCGCTGGCAGGGGGCGGCGCGGCCCCTCCCCGCTGCGGGCCCGGCGGCGGCTGAGCGAGGAGCGCTGAGGCTCGGAGAGGACGAACGTTCCGCAATCACCGACAGGTTCCCCAAAAGCACGGACTGAAGGGTTACCGTCACAGCGCCGCATTGCTTCATTTGCCTTTGGAGCGGGCTCTTTCTCGACCCGTGTCCTTCGGAAGCTCCGATCCCGCTCGTTAGCTGATTCCCACCTCTGCAGGACCTGGGAGAGAGGCACGCCCATGGGCACTTGGACCACCATTAAGCTGTAAAGGTTTTTCCAAAGACGCTCTAAACCCGAGAATAAAAGGCTGATATCCTGCAGCCAGAGAAACCATTACCCCGTTCTCCTCCCGTGCTTCTCGGGTCCAGTTCTCCCTTATTTTCCAGCCTCAGCAGCCATTCACATTGGGAAGCGCTGCCTGCAGTTCTCGTGGAACAAACAAGGCTACTGACTGCAGTGCAGCTCCTTACTGACTTCCAAGCTCAAGAGATCACTGATATTCAGTATGAATTGTTAATTCCACCCAAAGATTGCCCCGAGCTCTCTCACCAGAGGATCCCTTTGAATCTCTGGAGGACTGGCAAAGTCTGAACCAAACTCTGGGTGCTACAGATGCTCACTTAGCACATTCTCCTTTTTTCCCCCACCAGGTTTCCTCCCTGAGTGCATGGCTATGAGCAGAGCCCTCACTCAGCCCTCATTCATGCAGCTCCTTGTGGCCATATTCCCTCTGTGAAGGACCAAAAGTGCAATGCTCAAGGTAAAGTCCCAGTGAAATATTTCACGTGCTTACAGCTGACTTACCTGGAAGGCCTGAACCAATCCTGTAAGGCACCACAACCAAAACCTCCTCCTGAAACCTAGAGAAAACGCCAAACTCCTCAGCTTTCTACCTCTCAGAAGGTCGTGCTGCTGAACTACTGAAGAGAAGTGAGGGACAGAGCTGGAACAGCAGGGGAATGGCAGCACTCCAGGCGCTGAGCTTCTGAGAGGATCACATACACGTGCTCCCCAAAAGTGGGGACAGCATGCCCCAGGGTTGCTGCTTCTTGTGCTTCCCACTGGCTCCAGGCCATGCAACAAAGGGAACATCTGGCCAATAGTCTGCTGTAATTGCATGTTTAGTCAGGCTGAATATTTGTGCTGTCATCAAACAGCCTCGGAAGTAAGAAACCAAACAACTTCAACACTTGTTTTTCTGATAAGAGGCTTAAATAGCAGAAACTTCTGCTTCAAACTAAATGCACTTCAATGGTAATTGATTGTAGGCTTTAAAATGTATTGGGATAATTAACAAAGGAAGAAAGAAAAGAAAAAGGAATAATCAAGAAAAACAAACATGTACCCAAATCGTATACTTCCAGGAAGAAAGCCTGCCATGCAGGCTGCTCTTGCATGATGCTTCAAGCAACAACACACATAAAAATAGCATTTGCTGGGTACAGACATCTTTCTGAATGTCAAGGAAGTGACTGCATTATTCAATATCAAGCCAGGTTGCCTAAGCTACGCATTCAGCTGTAGGTGTTGTGAATAATGCAGAAGGAGAATATTTGAAGGCATGTGACTGCTAGCTTCAGAAATAAGACCCTTCCCAGAGAGCTTAGCATCTCCTTTTAAAATCTAATGAGAGGAACTGGGGGAAAAAATATATTTGTGGTAAATTTGGATTCTTATTCTGAAACATCAAATATTGGACTAAGGCACCTTAAATTTTGTTTTGTTTGATATAGATAAAACTAAATTACACAGATAAATTACAGAGAAATTAAAGAGTATGCTATTTTTTCAACTCTCTCAACTGAAAGCAAACTTAAAAGTGCATTTCAATTGAAAGAAAGAACACTGTGAGAAAGGGCTCCCATATCAAATGAACCACTCTGGAGCTGGAAAGACTTTATTTTGATTCCCTAGGAAATTTGTCACTTTTATGATTGTTTTGATATGTTGTTTGGAATCTGGTTTTAGCGGTTGAGATTTTGTAAGCATAACAGGAAGTGAGTCTAAATATAATAAATCAAATGTAAAAATACTGCAGATAGATTTTGAAAAGATGGCAAAAGTAAAGCCAGAAAAGAGCAACGTTCTCAGAACACCTGTTCTTATGAACATCCTTATGTCCTGGATGAGCTCATCAGCAGGCGTCCTAAACAATGTTAGTGTGGATCTGGAAAGAACTTTCCTTCTCAGTGAACGAACGTGAGCTGACTTGGTACACTGCAGGGGAGCAGTAACACAAAGGAAGAACCTTTCTTCTAGCTCTGAACTAGGAAGTACTGCGAGGCTACCAAAGCACCCACTGGCATTAAACTCAATCATCCAATCCACAGGGCTTTACTGTGGCTATGCAGAGAAGGACGATCACTGCAGGAGCTTGGGACAGACTTCTGTTTAAGTTTCCCCTCAAGCACCTACTTGGGATTGACACCTCTCAAACACATCAGGAACTGTGATTTAATATACACTTTTGCATCCAGAGAGCACTTCTCCATGTGATCTCCAGAAAGCTCCAGCAGCAAACATTCAGTTCCTCACACAAGCGGTTCAGACACACGGTCATAAACTCCCCATACAAGAATAATAGCTGTCTGAACTCACTGCTTCTAACGGAGCTGCTGCATGGATGTTAGCCATTAGCATCGATGAAAATTTCATGAGAAAAGAGAAGATCACTGCAGTGCCCTCTAAGGGCCACACTCACACGTGGTATGTGCTGCACAAATCTGTGGCTAGCCAGCAAAGGGAGCTCCGTGTTTCTCACGCGTGACTATGAGGGTCTCAGCAAGGTGCTGATCTGGCAGCACTGAGAGTCAGCAAGCTGGAAGCACAAGGCACAAAGACCTGGCAGGAATGTAGGCACTGGAATATTGCTTTTAATGCATCTGACAGCAAGATCTAGGTCTAGAGAACTTATTACAGACGTGGAGATCAGCATGCCATGTACCCTACACTGGTACCAGAGAAAGTTGCTATCTTTGTAAATAAAACTATATGTAAAACAAGGTGATGGCTTTGTACTCTGAATATCTCTCTTAGATATTCTGGAGCACCATTAAATGTATAATATCTAATGATTTTTATCATTCACATAACTGTTATTGCAATCTCCCCCTACATTCCAGTTTACAGCATTTTGACATCTTTAGTTCTGCTATTGGTTCACATAATAATAGCTTATAAATTAATTTTATTACAGTCAACTAGGAAGCTGTGTTCCCCTAAATGAGTTTCTGTCTTCCCTTTCCCTCTTCAATTATTTAGCAAGAAATCTTTGTAAGGATAAACAAAGCAGTTCATCACTATCACAGCCTTTCAATAAAGAAGCACAAAAAAGACAAAGGGTTTCTTCAAAAGAAACAGTGCATACTGTTTTCACCTGTTCTTAGTACATTTCTCAGCATCATTTGGAAACATTCTAAGAATCTACATAGAATTCTCCACCATTTCACAGCTGGATGTTTCTGCAGCAAATTTGCTGTATTCTAGAAACCGAAAATGCTCTTCTGGTGCTTACAAACATCTGGAAACACACTTACTTTTTAAATGTAGAAATGGCAGCACAATGCTAACCATTGCTTACACCGTTTTTTCCCCCCGTCTTTTAGAAACCATACAAGGTAGATCTGTTGCATGCTGAACAGCATCTCCAACAGAAACACATCACAGGAACATCTGAGAGTCTTACTGTGGACCTCACTGTGTATATACTGTGTATATAAACTAGAAGACAGACTTAGTTTCATTGTTTCCATTCACACTGTGTGTCCTGAGCACAATTTCTCCTTAAAGTCACTGCTCTTCCTCTACCTTGGATGTATTTTAAAAAAAGGAAAAGAAGCAGATGAATATAACATTTGTTATATAACTGTATGTGGTCATGTTATCCTCTGAGTATTTCTCTCCAAATGCACACCATCTATATAGAGTAAAAATACTGTTATCTCGAGGTGTTTTTAAAATATCAGCCCAATTGCTTGTTTTACTTTTCTGGCCCTGCATGCGGCAGGAGGGTTGGAGATTCATGATCCTTGAGGTCCCTTCCAACCCTGGCCATTCTTTGATTCTGTGATTACTACACATTTCCTATTGCTCTGAAAGAAACAAAGCCATCTATTCATCAGCCAATGAACTTATTTTTGCTATTTACCTGATTTCTGCAGTGGTTAAGTAAGTAATGAGCACACTGGCTCCCACAGATCAACAGAAGTGGCAGGTCAGTCAGCCAACTCTACAAATGAGCAGCTTGGCATGTCGAAATTCTACATACCCTACTGCTTATGGCTTCTGCTTAAGAGAATACATTGAATCCCCAGGCAGCGTGTCTAGGTGTTATTGTTCATAGCTATGTTTTGCTGACTGCTTCACTGAATTAGGCATCTCCAAAATTGCAGCGTTATTTGCAGTACAAGTCATAATTTGAACCCTTAAAAATATCCTGTACCAGGCTGATTACATTGAATTTGGCAATGTAAAAGGGAAACAACTCAGAAAATTATCAACCTCAACAAGTCACATGAAAGCATTATCTCTCATTGTGCACCTGTGACACATAAAAATGTCATCACAGAAATAGAACATCCGATAGTTACCAGGCACCTCCCTAACTGCTTTCTGAAGCTTCCTGTGGTCCAAAGAAATAATGGAAAGAAAATGCATGACACTGAAAGACAAGGAGAATGATTGATGTGATGCTCCAAATAAACTGCATCCAAAGGGAAAATTCAAAAGTAGGAGAATATTCAGTTTCCACATCTTGACTACTTACAGGGAAAAAGTAATTTAAGTTGCATGTAAGTACATGTCAGGTTAAGGTATTCTTTTTTCTAAGATGTTTGGGAAACTGTTTGACAAATTTGTAAATATAACACAAATGTCAATCCAAATCACTGAGATGAGAACAGAATGGATCAAAGGAATGGGCACCACAGTGCACATTAGGTTACATCTATCTCACTCTGTATCCAGGAGGTAAAAGAGGTCACACAAACATACACCTGTACAGAGGAATAAAAGAAGCTTAAAGATCAGCTGAAGAAATGCTAAGGAACAAATAAGAAATAGCTTGATCACTTTTAGATGCTACTTGACATAAACAAGGGGATCTATACATCCTCCTAGGGCTGAGGAAACTGACTGCTCACCGGATGAAATCTTAATGAATTCCACTGACCTCCAGTTTAACAAGGCAGCAGGATCCAGATATTTCAGATCTTGAATGGAAATGAAAAATAACAAAAACCCCTCTGACGTTCATAAGAAGTGCCCAGTGAATACCAAACACAGTTTTTACCATAATAAGCATATTTTGGTAGGCCTTAGGATCTTTAAAATGTAATGCACATTAATGTCATATAATTTCATTTTTGTTTTATAGGATATTCTCCAAAGCAAAAAGGCTAGACCATTATAGCTCCTTTACAGAGGCGTGTGTTAGAAATGCTCTTGAAACATAATCTACAAATGTAATTGATTTTGGTTTTCTTTTTTTCAGAATGTAACTTCTAAAAAGGAAATATATGATAGAAAATTATATTTTGGACTACAAGTGGGACTACTTTATTTGGTAGACAAAGTATAGTAAACTGAACAGATGAAGAAAAAATAGAAATATTGTGAAAGTGGATATTTTAGTATGAATTCTCTGGTTAAAATATGTTCTTGGAAAACATTCAAGAAGATTCCAATAATAACACATTTTTAAAAATTAAAGGGCTAGATCACCAGTCAGTTACTATGAGTAATTTGTCTACGGTAGGTTAAGATGTCCAAAATGAATGATATTCTGAGTAATATCAGTATTGCCTTAAAATCTTAATGTGTCACTAATCCCTGCATATTCTTTTTAAACTATTGTATACTTCTATTTTTGGAGTCTTTAATGAGGGCACACATACATAAATGAAAGTACACGGCATCCCAGATGAACAGAGTTTTTACCATGAGAGAGATGAGAACTCTGATGTTTTTTCTCCCTAATCACTAAAGAGCTGACAATTCTGTGAGATGATACCAATCTATTACTTGCTATAAATTCTTTCTAAAGGAAGATATCAATATCAGTTCTTGAAGATTTCTAAACAGGGAGCCTACTATGCAAAAATAAAGGCTACCAATCAGTAAGTCACATTATTTCTGCAAAGGTGAAGAATTACTATGAGCAGTAACAAGCAATTAAAAAGTCAAACTAGATAATTATATGAAGATACAACTCTTTTTAAGAAAACTTAAGAACTCTTTTTAAGTTCAACTCTTGCAGGACTAACATCTCTGAGACAGTTTCTATAACTGAATGCTGAAATAATTACAACAGCTACATAAAAAACTAGAAACAAAAATAAGCCATTTCCTGTATTTACACAAATGTAAACAAGAACATGGTCTGCCTCTGACTTCACAATTCAATAACAGATAAAGAAAGATGGCAGAGCTCACTGGCTTACAAATGAAATCGGAAGCAGTAATTCAAAACTGGCTTTGATGATACATAAAGCTGTAAGTTGGTGAACACTGATATTTGTCCATTTTCATTTCAGTACAGCAAACTGCACCAAAATCTATAAACTGGAACATACCAATGCAAGAAACATCCTTCCTCTTAATAAGTCTGTTGAATTTGCTTTCAGTCTTTTCAATATTGATTTATGATTTTAGTCTTCTTTGCCAGCAGAAAAGAATGCTGTTGACATTCCTCTAAGTGTTTAGGCTAAATTATTGCTAAACTGCTTCAGTCTGGTAATTCAATAAACCAAGATTTTGTTCAAGAGAAAAAGTAATTCTTTAAACGATGCCACTTTTTTAAACTTAATGTCTATAATGTTGTTTTAATGCCTCAAAGAAACAATCCTTTAATCATGTTAATTTGCTTTTTCATTGCAAAAGAAGAATCCTGTAGTATTGATCCCATTAGATATAATAAAAGATCTGGATCTGGTTTCTATTTCTTTGTGAAGATTATGATTTAGAAAAAAAATACAACCAGTTGTTTTAGTACACTCTGCATGCATGTGTATCTTATAAAACTAGGATTTTCCTTGACCACAAAAATATGCCTTGCCTTTTAGTACTTAAGGCATGGTGGCAAGCTGTGATCACAGCTTCTTTCAGCTGGATTTAAAGTCTTTTCAAATTAATGGAAGATCTCCCATTGGTTTCAGTGTTTTAGAACAAACACTGAAGTTAAGTGACAGCTGTCCCCATAGATTGTCTGCAGATAACATTGGACATAATGTTTCTGATGCAGATATTCTTGAGCTCACACTTCATGAATCTGTGCTGTTTCGTAGAAATTGTGGTTACCTACAGCATCAGACCTCACATAGTTTAAATTCAGATGTCTTAGTAGGTCTGCCACACAATAGGATTATTTTTTTAAGAAATCATGAGAACAGAATGTGCTGAGAAGGGGACAAGATTGTTCTCAGGATCATGCAACACCAGCAGATCTCAGCAAGGACATCTGGAAACCCAAACATATCAAATGCACAGAGACTATTAATGCATTCACACCTTGGATTATCATTGTTCACCCAAGGTCTCCTGTCTCTGAAATAGGCAGTGAAAGTTCAGCAGAAAAAGTATGTCATGTGGATGGTAACCAAGCCCAATGTGAAAACCATCACCAAAGAAAGCTGTATTTAAACTTTCATGTGAAAAGAAGCACTTGACACTGTTTATAAATAGTGAAATATGTGTGAAAATAATGTTTAAATCCATTTGACATCTCTCTTCCAAAGGATTGTAATTTTGGCTGTGTCCGTATTTTCAATCCTTTACCTTAAGCTTGAATATGGCTGCTCTGTTATTTAGACAGCAGTACCATTTTTACTAATATAAAGAATGGCAATTTTAAATATTAATGTACAAAACTACAGCCACTAAAGTATAATTTCATGTGGTGCTCAGCATAGGCCCAACCCTCCTCCTGAAGAAGTTTTGTACCAAAGAAATGCAAAAGAAACAGAGGACATAAGCTTACAACAAGCCACATGGCTTACAAACATAATTCTTGTTTTTGCATAAAGCAGGCATGATTTATTATTATTATTATTATTATTAAAGATTGCATGACTTCAATAAAAGCAGATAGTAAACAAACAATGTTTGTTTACTTAAATGAAGGCATTGCTCAAAAACCAGAGGAGCACATGGTAAGGAACATACTATGAGGAGTATCTGCCAAAAGAGAGAAATAAGCATGAGGAGATAAGAATAGTGTTTTCTAAAACAAGGTCACTGCAGAAGTTTCAGATTCCAGTCTAGGTTTATAGCCTTTGGTGTCAAGCTGTCCAAGAATAGTTCCAGAAAGACTGACGCTTTAAAAGTAAATTTTCTCTGTCATCCTTTTTCTCACCCGAGGTGCTATCTGTCAAGGCCTATGAACTTCACTGTGGATATATTATGTTAATAAGACATGAAATACTGTATATAGCTACAGGGAAAATAGGGTGCTTGTATCAAATACGTCTTCCTGTTCACTGATGCAAGATCTGATGGGCTTTTTCTGCAGATAAATGAGTCTGGAATAACAATTTAAAACTGTATTTCCAGTTGTAAACTGACTATGTAGACAGTAGACATGTAAACAATCCAAACACTGCCATGGAAGACTACAGTCAGCCTTCCACATTCACACTTCAGCGCTAGATGTTTAATTAGTGTAAAAGCAGACTCTCATCATCTCATTTTGCACCTGAGGTAACGCAAACGAAGTATTTGACAGTCACACAACTCATTTTCCATAACACTGCATAGATATAGCAAACACCCAGTATCTCTCCAGATGTAAGCCAAGGAAAACAATAGTTCAGAAGGACCCTATAACTCTGAATGGTTAATTTTGATTTTCAAAGAGTTTAATGTGCTACCTTCTCCAAGGCGCAGCTGACCAACATCTGAAAGAGCAAATATCTAACAGAGCCTTCAGAGTCAGCCAGGTGCTTTGATTTCCCAGTTCAGTCAGCCACCCAATCCTCTATGAAAATCACAGCAGATAATTATGAAGATGTTTTCCAGAGCCAGCTGGAAAACTATCTCCATTTCTAGGTCCTTTGATAATCTCATTGGAACAAGTGTTTTACCCTATAATATTTTTATGTATATCTATGCATTTTGAGAGCATTTACTAGATTTTATACTCTGCTTGCAATTGTGAGGATTTTTGCTGAAATGATTATTAAGCTTGCCTGAGATAGTTCTTTTGGAACTGCAACTTCCTACAAGCATTTGAAACTGCAGGAACATACAGTTCTAAGGATTTAGAGTTACTAAGGACATACAATTACTATGGATGTAGAAGGGACACAGTTGCACTTACAGGTGAATTTTTTTCTCTAATGTATGAATACATTTTATGTAGATACACACCACAATTTCCTGATGTGGTATAGTTTAAAGGCAAAAAATTATAGGTGAGTATCCACTATCGCAGTTCAAATCACTGCTGACCCTCGTTGTTAAGACTCTTTGGTTTGTAATGCCTGCAGATTTGGTTAGCCCCAATCAGGCAGTGCAGACAAGCAGGGGCACTAGCAGCAATGGGCAGCCCATTCCTTAGGCCCTTGCTCACCCTTCAGGGATCACTGTGCTCTTGCAGTGATATGTTAGCATATCTCTAAGCCTGTGCACTTCTGTACCTGGCCTATAGCCAACTGGCAGAGGCTGATATTCTGATACTGCTTTACATCTACAAAGCTGCCTGCAGCTTCAGCTCCAGCTGATGCCTTGAGATCTGAAATGGGATTTCCATTTCAGTGAGTTCCAATGTTTTCGTTGTTAGTTCCTTCTCATCTTTTCAGATGCTTTGAGTGTGCTTAAGCCTAAAAGTGACCAGCTCTACAGATGTGCACAGTGGAAGAATCAGGTGCCTTTCTTCCCTTGCTTTTCAGACAGCATTCTGACAGTGTGATGAAGTTTCTCTTGCAAGGGGGACATAGAAGGAAAAAGCCTTTTGAACACCTTCATGTGAGTGATGTAATTTGTCACAAAAGAGCAAAAGGTAAGCTAGTAAAGCATTTCAAATTTTAAAGGTCTACCGAGAACACTGAGACTGCAGTGTAATATAATATGAAATACACATTTAAATATTACAAATATGCCAGATTATATATATTTGTACATATACAGAAAACGCTAAATTAAATGGATTTATGATGCAAGGCTGAAGTCCAATGTGGATTTGTATTTAAGAGTAACAAAAGGGGAACAAAAGCATGTGGTTCTGCAGTACTAGAGGAAAGGTTTCACCACAACTTCATACTTGTTTGCATGACAGCCATCCCCACAAGACAGCAGACATGACCTATAAAACTCTGCTACGAAGGCCTAAATTAAATTCTTTGCAGAATTTCATTAGTAAAAGCTCCTCATTTTTTCCTGCATAAATCAATAAATTCTTCAGGAAAACCTATGAGAATAGAAAAATATGCTGTGATCAAACTCTCAAATATGTAAAAGATGCAAGCTAAACATGTGCCAGTGAGGTCAAGGAGCCCAAACTCCTTGTATCTAACTCGCTCAAGGTCCAGAGAAGGGATGGGTGAGGCTATAATCCTGTCCTTTTGCAGTTACATCACCTTCTGCAGTTTGAAGTCCTCCAGACAGATGATTTCAAAATCATGCTGGATTCAGACTGTTCAGGACTTTGAGCACTTGAATCAATCTCTTTAAATAAGACAGCAGCCACTTCCCACAGCAACCAAAGTCTCCAGTGATTGCAGTGCATTACTCAAGATAGCACATACTACAC
The DNA here is from genome assembly GCA_035772895.1 of Perdix hodgsoniae. Taxonomy (NCBI): domain Eukaryota; kingdom Metazoa; phylum Chordata; class Aves; order Galliformes; family Phasianidae; genus Perdix; species Perdix hodgsoniae. Next base: position 5,845,999 of record JAPSGF010000013.1, read on the forward strand.
TAATCTACTCCAGAGGTGACAGAGGCACAGAAAGCTGTGTAAGGCCAGCATCTGAAAGAAAAGGTTGCAGACTCTTGAGCAAACACAGATAATAAAAGCATTCCTAGCGGCTGCTGCTATCTAAGCATTCTGAAACACCCAAGGACGTATTCAGAATGGCACAATATCATCTTCAGAAACTCCACTCTCATTATCTAGTTTGTTTGTGCAACGCTTGTTTTGTCCTTTGACTACCCTGCATGACCCTCTTTAAAGCCAATGGAAGTTACACACACTCAGGTGAGAACAAAATGGAAATCCACTCCTTACACAACAGCAGTACACTGACTTGACAGACAAACCTGAACCCAGTAACATTCTTGAATAAATATTACTTTGATTACCACAGATCTCATTGGGAACTAAAACCAGAACAACCAACGTGTTGGTGATGAACAGCGAATGTCTTAAAAACAGACACAAAACCACACACAAGATCAAATGGAAAACCAATCACAGGGATCTAAAAGAAAAGCTGAACTGATCGGAGAGAACAATTTTACACAACCATGTCCCCACATTTCACAAGGGTAAGATAAGATGCCACACCGCTCAGCCTGTTTGTCCCAAGGCCTGAATTTTAAAGCAAATCTGCATTTTTAGCTTTCTACTTAAGTGTAAATGAAGCAGTCTCAAGGCCCCGTTCAGTGACCTCTATAAAACTTGCGCTCAATCAGCGACAAAATTTTCAGATCTTTTCAGTGTTGCTCACACCATATTTGCTTTTTGATCATCCCCATGCATAGTGCACAACAAGCAAAAAAATATATATATATGACAGGAACTGCAGAAATACACAGTGCTCAGCATGGAGCTCACACTGGTGGAAAGGGGTCTGTCCTGACAGCCTCATTTTCAAATCTTACTGACTAGATTAATGTTTTTGTTTAAAATTATTCAGCTATTGATATCATTTTTCTTCTCGGATTATTTTCAGCATTAGGATGTACAACAATTATGTACTGCTACTGTGTCAGGAGACTGGAATTGGGTTTAGAGAGGATCAGATGTGTCATAGAAGACTTAACATGGTCAAAACTGATGTTGAATGGCTACCACAAAAAATAGCAGTGCTGTCTTGTGCCATACTTTTATAACAACTGATATTTTATCCTGTTTAATCTTGATTGTTTCCCTTGATTACAATAATAATAGAAATCTGGCATCCTAATGACATATTCCAGCAGTTTATAGGACCTTGGGAAGTAAAAAAAAAAAGGACACAGCTGCCCTTCAGGACAGAAACTGCTCATCTTCCCATTTAAATAAAAGCGTCAGCTCCAAAACACACCAGGAAGGTGCCAGCTGTTTTTGCCTCTTGCAAACTCTACCTCTAAAAGACAACCAACACTTCTTTTATCATCATTTTATTCATTCATCGAGGGATGAATGAAAAACCTCCATCACCACATGAATGGGAAAAGTCTGACATTTCCTAAGCCAATCCAGGAAATTGCATATGTCCAATATACACACGTGAGTAAACAAACATCAGTTAAAACTGATGACATCAAGAGCTGATTATTGCCCATTTATATAGAAAAGATTTTCAGAAACACGGGGACAGATAAGCCACAAGTTTTCACCTCCTTTTGGAAAACCTCATTTGAAATAGTATCACTGAAATCTACACTTAAGCATACTCTGTATGTACTTCTATCAGGTATACGTTTTGCTTTTCATATCAACTGTGCCATAGATTTACTATAATAAAAACTCTTAATATTTTGGGTGGGTTTTTTTTCACTTTTTTTTTTCCTCTTGCTATGAAGCACTTTAGTATTGGTGTTTTCTCAGGATGTTATTTTTTTTAGCTGTCCTTCTGGATCATTTCCCAAAGAAAGTTTTCAGGTTGCTGAGAATTGTGCTGCTCTTTTAATCTCTTGCTGGACCTGCTGCTATTTTCACGCTGCTATGTTATTTGTTGAGCTACATTAAGATGACTTGGAAATTGAGAAAAGGATTAAATCCTTGTTGCTAATCTTTAAAATTGTAACAAAGCCTAATGACAAGTTGGAAGGAATTCAGAGAGAAGTAAAAATGACTAAGATGCTTGAGCAGTACATGTTTAATTAGTTCAGAAAGCAGTGGGTAACAAACATGGGTGTAACCAACATTACCAACCTTTGACAAGATTAAGAGAAAGATGGAGTCACATTCAGGGTAATGTGAGATAATTGTTACTACAATGTTAAAAGTGTAACAAAATGAAAGGGTGAAAAGGAGTATTTATAGTAAATACCAGGAAGTCTTTTAAAATTGTGAATCTTAAAGGTAAGTCAAGATTAAGTTATCAAGATCTGTTATCAAGAAGCATAACGGATGGACAGAAAATAACTTTCTGGTCTTAGAGAAGAGCTTCATGGTGACCTTTTCAGCTGGTTTAGAAGCATCCAGCCTTTCCATCTGAACACGTCACACGCCTGCTGCCGGAGGCAGAACACCATTTGCTGTGCTCTCCTGGCACTCTGCAGCTAAGCATACAGCGTGACCCAGCTGCTGGAAGATCTGGTTTTATTGCACTTATTGCCCATGGGCCCAGTGCTGCTTTATGTCTGTATTTGTACAGTTTTGAATGGGTTGCAACAAGGTGAAGTCAGTGTTCACTGCAAATATTGAACTTACTTAATTGCAATTGTGCAAGTTCCTCAATTAACATCAGCGCTTAAAGAATTGTCTATAAAACCACAGTGTGAGTATTCTCTTATGGCTCCTAAGGAAAGATAATCCCAGTAGGAGATAAAGTTCAAAAATTTTACACACTTTTGAAAATGGCAGCCAGAATGAGCAGCATGCCTCAGAAACAGCCCCTCACTTAGCTCTGTAATAACAAAGGCTGATCCGGCCTGAAGCTAACAACTCATCATTCAGAGCAGGGAAGGGAAGGAGACCCAATTCAGGATTTTTGTTTTAAACCTAATCCATCAGAACTCAGCTATCAGACCACAATGTGATGCTCATTCCTAACACTTTGGGAGAAAGAAAAATTTAAATGACTGTGACAGTGGCAAAACCTGTCCTGTTTTTGTTTTTGCAATTGTTTTGAAGGTATGCTGTGGATTATGGAGTGCTATGTTAGAACAAGCAAACGGAGCAGAGTATTTTGCAGTATCATTCTTTTCCCACTCCCTTTTTACTTATTTATTTTTTTCTTTATAAGAACAGCCAGGACCAGAGGGTGCTTGACTCAGCAGTTCATGAGCAAGACAAAAAGGCTGCATAAAAAAACTTCTAGAAAATTCTCTTTAGCAGTTATTATTAATTGATGTGAAAGAAAGATCAGATTCCATGCACTCACACACTCTATTTCTTCTTATCAGCGAGTTAATTGCTGCTTCTTTCTCTACCTCAGGAGAGGCCCCAGCCTCAGACAAAACTCGAGTGTCCACCTTTTCAAAGAGACACATCTATGGACCCAGAATTTTCCATGTGACCTTTCAAAGGTTATTCTGTGCTGCTCTTACAACAGACATAATAACTGGGATCTTTCTTTGCTGTCCCTAATTATAAGGCTAATCAAACCCTAAATTCACTAAGTATAACAGTTTTAATATTGGCTTCGTTGGGATTAGAAGCATTAAGTTATATTTGGCATTCAAAGATGATGTATTTTTCCCAAGGTCACGGTATTAGGAATCTGGAAGAAGCTGTAAGCTCTTCAGTTTCTTATGCTCTTGGGTTTACTTGAAATAAGCCTGAGTTGTTTTTCAAAGAGCTTATTTCTGGATATATTTAACCAGATCCTTGGGAAAATCCTCCTTGTGCTAAAATTAGAATTCAGTGATGCTAAGAGACAAAAGTTATGCTATGGCAAAGTATGATATGTGAGGTTGTTCTTCAGATTAGTTTAGCAGACTCCTGTCTTTACTCAACAGTACACTGCCATCGTGTGGTTCAACTCACCAAGCACAATATCTATTCAAATACACCCATGCAATGCTCCCAAGATGCATACAAAAACTGCTCATCGTTTTAATTTCTATAAAGTCGATAATATACCAATGTTATATTTTCATGGAAGATCCATCATTCCATTAAGAAAAAGAAAGAAAGAAAGAAAGAAAGAAAGAAAGAAAGAAAGAAAGAAAGAAAGAAAGAAA